>JAGDYQ010000384.1:0-182500 GCA_021962125.1 Bulinus truncatus | reverse complement strand
ATTATGCTAGCACCTTTGATTTAAAACAGCAAGATGATAATAATACATTAAGGAGAATCATACAAGAACAAAGTCAACAAATACAAACATTGACTCAAAGTTTACAAACATTGATAAAAAAATTTGAAAAATTTGAACAACATGTGACAACTTATGTAACTGAACAGTCCAACACTACACTAACAATAACAGAGAAGCTAGATGCACAAGTAATAAGCAAAAATAACAATCAAGTACATTTAAACTCCATGCATATTGTTAGAGACCTAAATGAAACATCAATAGACAAAACTTCAAAAGAAAATGAACAACATACAGATGCAAAATTTAAGAAAATTCACTCAATCTCAGTTATTACACACACCAGTAAACAAAGTAAAACAAAGTCAGCACATAGACACAAACCAGTATGTTTTTATTGTAATAGTCATAATCACAAAGCAAATAGATGCTCCATTAAATTTAAACATATAAAATGCTACAACTGTCATAATTTTGGTCACAAACAAAATTTTTGTCCCTTTAGAAATAAACAGGATAGTGGTACATATGTGAAAAATATTAGAAATAGACAACAACCACAGGAGACATATAGTAATAGACATACACACAATTTAAACAACAGAAATAGACAACAACCACAGAATGTCCATAGAAATAGACAGGTACACAATAGGACTAGTCATATAGATTGGAAGGCATACAGAGTAAGAAAAGATTATAAAATAAATAAACATAATGATTATTTGAATAAACCTCCATGTAGTTTTTGCAAGAAGCTTGGTCATGAAAAAGAAGAATGCTTTAAGATAAGAAATATTTGTAAAGGCAAGATGAGAGAACACAGACAATCAAGAGGCACATTATTTGATAGGAAACATACATGTAATAAAATAAAACAGAAAGAAGACTTAAATGAATGTAATAGATACATGAATTATGGCACTGGTAAATGAAAATAAAATTTATAAGACACATATACTAGTGGTACTAACATACAATTTTTTTTTGAGTATGTATTATTTATATTGGTTAAATTGATAATTGGCATATGATAGAATTGGTTTGTTCACTTTGAACATTATTATTGAATGAGTTTTGAATACTATTGAATATTATTACATTGAGTATTATTATGTTGAGTATTTAAAAAAAAAAAAAAAAAACCATTGATTATTATTATTGAATGATTTTGAATACTATTGACTATTATTACGTATTGAGAACCATTGATTATTATTGAATACTATATAATGTTGTTGAGTTCTATGGATTATTATTGAATATTCTTATGAAGTTGATAGTTAAATAATGATGGATGATATTTAAATGTTGCACATTTTTGAGGGGAGGGGAGATGGAGTACGAAGGATTGGTGCAGATATTCATAAATCTATTTTTATTAATCTTGAGTTTGCGCACCGCACTATGAATTATGTTTATGTGTAATATTTACTATGTGACGTAGTTTTTTCTAGTTGACGTCATATTAAGTTGCTTAGAGACAAGCTTGGTAGATTGAGTAAGTTGCTTTCTAGTTCTTGAACATATAAGATGTACTTTGTAGATTGAGTTACATATTAGATCCTATACGTGTAGGACAGATATTTTATTCAACTTTGAAGAAGTTATTAATTTGATTTAGACTAACCAGTGATGGTTTATTAGATACTTCTAAGATGTGCCTATGTCATATACCTTCGTATGAAACTTTATAATATTGTTAATGTCTACGTTCGATAATAAAATAATGAATCAGCAACATTGAATTGTGCATTGATTGGACTAGAGTTTGTGTGTGAAAAATTAAGTGACACGCTACCACAGTAACACCTCCAGATTCAGTCAGACCCCCATAACATCAAGATATCTTACAACCTTCACACATACATACATACATACAAACATACACATACATACATACATACATACAAACATACATACATACATACATACACACACACAGATCTACACAAACACAATTTATTTCACTTCATAATCACCAACAAAAAGCGACGTTTGCTTAACGGACTGCGGGGAAAAATCTGTTTAAAAAAAACATTTAAAACAATTTAAATAAACACTGTTCCAATATTTGTGATCGATCTATGACAAACAAAAAGGAAAAAAAAAGAATCTATCATCTATAGGACATGATAATGTGTCATTAGTTCTACCAGACAAAATTAAAACACACAATTTGTCCAAATATCCGTTATAAATTTCGCCCGGGCTGTAAAAATGTGTGTCATCAGTGTAACACTAACATTGTGTAAATCTTCATTCATTCTGTTTGTCATCCACTTCAAGAATTACAAGGGGAGGGTGGGAGAAAATGGGGTGGGGTGGGGGGGTAAATCTTTAACAGGCTGTAAAACATTATCATTAAATGACGATGGAGAATCGACTCGCCCCCACCCCACCCCTCCCTCCTCTTCTCCCGTTCAGCGGCGAATCTGCTTCCAGTTTCTCGAGTACTGGAGAGAGAGAGAGACAGAGAAAAAAAAAACCAACACAAAACATAATTACAGCTCGTGTTCATAGCATTATGGGAGAAGTGCTGATTAATTCCAAATTGATTAGGCCGACTGTACTCCTCGGTTACAGGGGAAAGTCCTGTATGAGCGAGCCGCGGTGTCAGACCAGATCTGCAGATAGGATCCCAGGAAATCTGTGAACCCCGCGATCTCTGATAGCGCCATTTTCATTTCCATGCAAATGAGAGGGGGGCAGCGAGTTTTTGTGTAGCCGGCCGGGAGCTTGCGACTGTCACTTCTGCTACTGGACTGGATATCTTCTGCTTCAGTTTTGACAAACGGGCCTAAAGATGGAAACAAAAGATAAGATCGGGCAGACATTTTTGTTTTTCACTTCCATCTGTGTTAGCGACTTCCTCAGCCCCGGGGACAGGGGAGGGGCAGCAAGGATTAAGTTCAGATTTTACTATGCAAATTTTTTTTTTCTTCATACCATAAGATTTCGAGTGAATCCGATCGGACTGTAAATTTATTGACTTGAAATGTTTTTAGAATTAAGCAGAGAATATTTCCATTCAGGGGGTAAATTAGATTTTGGGCCAAGAAAATGTAAAGCAAATGAGTTGTTTGTTTTTTGAACTAAATTTCTCTTAAGAGGTCAACAAATAAATATTTATTGAAATTAACATTAGTCTAAGTAACTACGTTATTTGCCGTACAACAGACGAGACTGAATTATTCTTAGTTTGTATTTATAGTAATGTATATTTTAAACTTTGGGCTGCTAGTATATATTCTTTATTAAAGTTAATAATCCTTATCATTTGAAAGTTTATTGATTTGTTATACATTTATATGTCTATAGTCTATAATATAATGTTAATGATTGACTATATATTTATAAGTCTATTAAAAAATTGTCTACATTTATAGTTCTATAATATGACGCCTCTAAACAAACGTCATTATGCAAATATGTCAAACTCTTAACGCTATGACCTTTCAACTATCTAAACTAAAAGCAATGGAAGAAAGTCATAGTCGGTGAAAAGTTGTCCTAGAACTCTATCAATCTAAATGTCTCTTTATCATGTCTTGAAAAAAAAAAATGAGGTGTATTTGTATGAAGGGAAAGCGTCCTTGGAAACAAAAGAGAATAACAACAATGGCGCCAGGGTTTTTTTAACACAAAACCGAGGATTATTTATATAGCGATGCGCTATCTGTATAATATAAAATCTGTAGAAGCAGTTGTACGCTCTATTGTAATAGATTGCGCAGTCAGTTTGTTGTGTGCACGCACATGTGCAAAGCCTAGAGTGTGTGCCATATACATTCGTTTGTCTGTCAATCTATTTATTAATTGATTAGTCTTTTTATCAATGCATCTGATGTTTTTGTCTATCAAACTATCTATATGTCATTGAAAAGTATCTGTCTACAAATATACGTGTAAATGTATAAATACATGTCGACTATCTGCGC
This sequence comes from Bulinus truncatus, assembly GCA_021962125.1. Classification (NCBI taxonomy): domain Eukaryota; kingdom Metazoa; phylum Mollusca; class Gastropoda; family Planorbidae; genus Bulinus; species Bulinus truncatus. Next base: position 178,538 of record JAGDYQ010000384.1, on the reverse strand, counting down.
TTGTTTTTTTTAAAGGTCTTTCGTTTTTAAATGAGATTACCCACTTTCTGCCTTCATGTGGCAGTAGCTGCTTTAGTCCCATCTTGAGTTTATTGATCTGAAAATGAAATTAGGTGTTCAAATATTTGATTGGCTGCGGCTTTTAGAGGCTAAAGAACAACTGCCTCGTCCACCATGTCCTTTATAGGGGAGAGAAAGAAAAACATTTAAAATCATTTCAAATTAAAAACATGTTTCCCTAGCACTTGGACGAGTACAAACCATGGGGGTATAAGAATAACACGCGACAACCGCCATGGTGGCCAAATAAAATACATTTTTGCCGCCTAATTTGGCCAAATATGACCTGCCGTTTACCCGGCCGTTAATTGAATGAAAATACGAGAGTCATACCAGGCGGAAATTGGACAACTCAACAAAAGTTTATTTTGTGGTTGCCTCCCATATCTGGCCAGGCTAAGAGGTGCTGATGGAAGATTCTTGCCAGTTGGGCGTGAGAGCTCTTTATGTTTTGACATGATCCTCTGGATGCCGTTGAATTTATTGCTGTCTAAAACAGGGGACTGACTCCCTGAGCAAATCATTCGTCATCATCTGGAACAATTATCAGAAACGTTACAGATTGGAATCCGTTTGATTTTGTTAATATACATGAAGACTTTGTTGATTGATCATACTCTCTAATATAAGTATGTCCTTGTATTTATATTCAGTTATTTGTTATAGCTATCAATTAAAGCTGTAGTAAGAAAGGCATTTTTCCATGTGTTTGGAAAAGTAGTAAATTTTAGCACATATCATGGCACACATACATTTATATTTATCACTTTACATATGCACACAACTCATAAACATTGGTACATTGTACATATACATCAAAATCATAAACATTGGTACATTGTATCTATACATCAAAATCATAAACATTGGTACATTGTACATATACATCAAAATCATAAACATTGGTACATTGTATCTGTACATCAAAATCATAAACATTGGTGCATTGTACATATACATCAAAATCATAAGCATTGGTACATTGTACATATACATCAAAGTCATAAACGTTGGTACATTGTACACATACATCAAAATCATAAACATTGGTACATTGTACACATACATCAAAATCATAAACACACTCACTTGACTCGTTAGACAAAGTATATCATTGTGACAGAGTCACTTGCTGAGTGAGCACTCTTTGAATGAGCAGCTTATCTGTGTGAGCGATCATAAGGTGAGCAGTGACCAACGATATATGTGACCAATGATATCTGTGACCAATGATATCTGCGCCCAACGATATATATGACCAACGATATCTGTGACCAATGATATCTGCGACCAACGATATCTGTAACCAATAATATCTGTGACCAATGATATCTGCGACCAACGATATATATGACCAACGATTTCTGTGACCAATGATATCTGTGACCAATGATATCTGCGACCAACGATACCTATGACCAACGATATCTGTGACCAACGATATCTGTGACCAATGATATCTGTGACCAATGATATCTGTGACCAATGATACCTACGACAGTAAACAATTATAAGTGTTCAATGCATCTTCCACGCATTGTCCATCGGGGACCAATTTTAAGCGGAGCGGACTTTCACCTGGGCTTGAAAATATCCCAGATCTCTGAATGGAGAAAGAACCTTGGAGGTTTACTTCGAATGTCGTGCGCCCAACACCGCTGGACCTTCTGTCCCTGTTATACCATGTCCGATCCGCGCACTATACATGAGATGAAATGACTGAGATATGATTGTATTTTAGGAATACATGACACGTCCCTTACACCAAGTACGTTACAACCAGAACTTAGCTCAACCACCAGAACAAAATATACCAAACTTTTTGTTGAAATTGTTGGCACACAGACAATCGTGAATGAGTTGACCTCTGAACTGTACAGCCTCCAGCCAAAGATCTCTTTATTTCATTTCAGTTTCATTAGATGCAGACATAGTAATTGGTTATTATCATTCGTCTCGGTTGGGTTGAGTTAATTATATCAGTGACTCACCTGATGTGAGCAACCATTTAATGACGGTACCTGTTGTATAAACTAATCTTGGTTTAAGCCTGTTATTCTGGCTATTTACATTCATTACACATAATTTATTGAGATCAATAAGTCCATGAATAGAGCAATTGAAACAGAGAACAGTGAAGTTGTCAAAATCTCAAAGAATTATTTATGCAATGTATGCTTCTTTTTGATAATTTATTTGTTTTATATATGTGTTTGTGTATGTGTATGTATATATATATGCTTTGATTAAGATGCAATGTAGATTAAAAAAAAACTCATTATATCATACAAATATTTATATTATTATCATTACTAAATATATACCCTTGGGTGCCTTTCTAGATATATAGATTATTTATTTATTCAAAACGTATTATTACCTCTCATAGATGGATAGATAGATAGATAGATAGATAGATAGATAGATAGATAGATAGATAGATAGATAGATAGATAGATAGATAGATAGATAGATAGATAGATAGATAGATAGATAGATAGATAGATAGATAGATAGATAGATAGATAGATAGATAGATAGATAGATAGATAGATAGATAGATAGATAGATAGATAGATAGATAGATAGGCAGGCAGGCTGACAGATGGACTGACGACGGATAGACATACAAACAGGCCGACGTACGAAGGGCAGTACATGTATAAATAACTGCTTAATGACGTCTTCAACGTTTTATTGACTTTTACAAATCTGGTCAGTTTTGGTCCGATATTTAATTGAGTTTCGGCATTTGTTGTTCAAAAAATCTGGCAACATTGCAGCAAAGCACAGTTGTATTTCTCTACTTCTAGCTAGGCACCAGATGAAGATTTCACTGGTTTGATTCATAACGCCCAGCCGCCTTTACTGACCCAGTCAAATAGGCCTACCCATTTAAAGTTGGGTGGACTTGTGGGACGACTTTGAAACAAATTTCACCTGGAAAACTTAGAACTCTGTGGTCGACAGTCGAATATCTACATTACTAGGCCATCCTCCCCACTGTTCTTGTTAAGTAGGGAGCGACCGATATGCCTTTTTACCGATAGTCCGATACCGATATTTTTCCCCAGCATTTTTACCGGTACCGATACCGATCCGATTATCGGTCGCTCCCTATTGTTAAGTGTATGATATTATTTCTGTTCAGATTCACAGTTGAGATTTGAAAAAAAAATTGTAAGATGTTTGTGATGATTTCAGCAATGTCGGCGGGGTAAATCCTTTACAGTTAAATGTGTCGATGACTGCTGACAGAGATTGAAATTTAATAAAGATATGATTGGAGCTGACATTTTGCCTGGGATTGAAAGTTGTGTGTTCAGAAGTAGTAGAATGAACAATTAATTTGCTAAATGGTTATTACAGAAGTGGTGTTATAGAAGTATATCGCAATGTTCATAAACAGAAGTGGTGTTATAGAAGCATATTGCAATGTTCATATATGACTTATACTGTTTCTCGCATTCTGCGTAACTGTTGCTACATTTAAACTCAAAGTGAAATTAATTTAAACATATCAAAATCATTCATTTATCTCACAAAACCGACTGTCTAGGTTTACATTAATTTCAGTAAGACACGGTATATATAGTCTCGTACTGATTGTGATTACATCAAACTTGAAATGTATGATTAAAACACTATAAAATCATGTGTCACAATGATCATAATGTTGTCAGTGTCGTTGTTTATGATTGTCTTTATGACGTTGTTATAAATGTGTTGGTACTTTCCAGACTTAATTAGGACGGTCGGGATGGGGCACCACATTAACTCGCAGTTAGACTATTATTGACATTCGGGGGAGGGGGGGATTCTAAGTCTTTTTCACGTTTACGATTTCAGTAATTGGAATTAGAACTTGTTGACTTTTTTTTACGCCCCCGTTGCAAGCATGGTAGGGTGTAGTGTGCCTACCACACCAGCATTGTTGGCGGCGCTGATGCATGACTGCCATGTCTACAGAGCGGCGGGGTGAGTGTGCCTGCTATCATCTGCCGGGATGGCAGAAAGGAGGGTTTTAAGACTTGCCCGAAATGGCCAGACCAGCAGGGTGTGTGTACTGCTAATCGGCCAGAATGGCAAGGCAGGGTTTTTTTTTTCCTGCAACTCGGATAGAGGGGAGGGTGTAATGTGCCAGAACCCTCAGCCCGAAATGGCAGGCTGCACAGGTGTGCCTGAGTGTATCAGTGTGGAAGGGTGTTGTGTACCGACCACATCCGTCATCACCGCCAGCAGTGAATACTACAGTCCCGGATAGTCCTCATCGGTCACAGTACCACCACCTTCGCAAGAAGGCTTTTTTCCCTGACTAGAGTACCCCAATGATCTTATCCCCGTAGACCATTGTATGTCTCTCAGACCTGGATAGCTTCGAAAGAACTCATTTAGTTATTGAACTTGTTGACTTATTGGGAAGACATACATGAATCGCATATATTATTATAATTTGATACAAATTTTATTCTCCGATCAATGAAATAATTTGAATGTGTCCAATATATAAATATGAATTATATGATATATTTCATATGAATATTAGTATGCAGCTTTCTAATCTATATACACAATCGTCTAACATAGACGGTAAACCGTTCGACAGACCTTCACACCGTGCGGTGTATTTGATGTTCATGGCAATAAAAGCCACATGTCTGCACGTTACAAATACACGGCACCGCACGAGATGAAATTGCTAAAAACTAAAAGAGATTCTACGTCACACATTCGCGGAGTAAAAAAAAAGCAGCGCGCGTCGACCGTCAGTATAAAAATAGTCTGGGGAATTCCAAAATTATAGAAATTGAAAAAAGACGACTTGGTGCGCATTTTGTTCATCAAATGACTCTTTCTTGAATAAAAATGAAATGCTAGGGAATTCTAAACACAACAAGGATTTCTTATTAATGAATTAAGGTTTTTAAATGATTAGGAGTAGTGTGCGCAAATTATGTAAAGTTGGAATAGAAATGAAATAGAAGAAAATTAAAATAATACATGTTCTAAGAACATTCAGCTATACTAAATGCCCCTTTATGTAATTTTGTACATTGAGACCCACTGCGATTCGAGTTTGTCTTGAGTGGAAGGGGGGTGGGGGGGGGGAGAGGGAGGGAAGATGGGTGTGGGGCTAAGTGAAAGAGAATTGATACATTATAAAAAAAAGAACTGTTGAGAAAGAGTCCTTTAAAATATTATGAATGAATTAAGATTAGTCAATGATATGGTGTTGTGAGCGCATCACCATTTTCAACTCCAACTGCGTGCCTAATAGCTGGTCCGGGTACCGGGCCTTTGATCTAGTAAATATATATATATATATATATATATATATATATATATATATATATATATATATATATATATATATAAATTAACTCCCTTGAAACTATTTTAGCCATTACAATTTTGAAACAAGTAAATTAAATTTTAGAAAAAAAATTTGTTTTCCCTGGACAGCACATTTCTTTAAAAAAAATTAATTGTATTTTTAGCTATACAACTTTACTTAAATTAACTATATAATATTACTTATACATTAGGCCTTATGCTATCCAATCTAATGTTGTGAGAAGACATTCGAACATTCCCGATACTGACCTGTAACATAATGCTAGACTTACATATAGTAATAAAATAAACTCCTGTTTTTTTTTATTATTCATTATTGTTAAAACTATTCAGAATCACTCAGTTTATTGCGGATAAATATTGACTACTGGGACAGGCATTCAGTGGCGTAGGAAGGGTGGTGTGGCATTTGTGGAAACTCAGAGCGTCGAAACAGAAATTTTGAAAACAATTTTCAGCCCCTAAACCAGACATCGATTATGTACCTTCCGCGGGTCAAGTACAGTCCGTTAAGACCCGCAGTACACTCCCCTCCGTTCATTTACATCGATAACATTTACATATAATTTATGTTAGTTCATATAATCAATCTAATGTAACAACCCATTGTGACCCTTCAGTCAAATTTTATTGGGGGAGGAGGGGAGGTTACCATAAGTTTGACACTTGTTGACGACGGGAGGGTCAAAAAATTGATAAATATGTTGACGTAATTAATGGACGAGCCCTAACGTCATCAATGTTTGCTTTAATTCTCGCTGGTAGTAGAATTAAATGAAGACAAAATGTCTGATAGCAATCAATGTGTTGAGCTTTTTTTACGTTTATAAATTTTATTTTTATTGTTTGCTACTGGACAACATTTATGATTTATTTCACAGTACATTTCAACAGATTGGTTCGAGATAGAAAGACAGAACATGAGTACATATAGATGAACATTCATAACAGTGTATAGTATAAACTAAGAAAAGACCTGGTTTATTGTACAATTGAATTGATTTATTTGATTGATTGACAGATTGCGTGTAAATCAAAGAAAACAAAACACAAAGCAGTATTTATCTGAACAGGTTCAGACATTTCATCCTTTGTTTTGTAACTTGAACAAATCAGGATACCAAATTACAGAACCGTCATTAAAAGTATGATATAAATAAATTGAACTATAAATAGATATGTATATATTTACACACAGAAACGTTCAAACACAAAGTATGTACATTATCACATTGGTTGTTACAGATGTGGCGTATGACGTCATTTACATCTTTACTTGACAATCTGAAGCATGTCAGTGTACTTATGTAAAACTGAACATTGTTTAGTCAGTTATAAATAAATATGTCTGTAAAACTGAACATTCTAAAATAAAACATAAATAAGTTATGTAAAACAGAACATGCTAAAGTCAACTATAAATAAGTATTTATGTAAAACTAAACATGTTAGGGTCAACACTGAAAAAGAAGTAACAAATTTGGTGTGTTACTATTAATAGTATATAAATAATGCAAGCTCAGTGGCAGCTGTCATTGAAGAAGCTTCAAGTGTTCGGTGGCGCACCAAACAATCCCCCTGCCACCAGCGCACATAGGACAAGATTCCTTATATAAAAAGTCACATATGTAAATATAAAATTAAAAACTGTGTTTAGCGCTGAGTTCTAGCGGTAAAGAAAAAATTATTACGAAAAAATAATTTTTAATGTTTTAATTAATAATAGGGGAAATTTGAGCAGTATTTGCACAATTTTTTTAAAAACAAATATCGATGCAGTGACGTAATTACTATGGGGGTACTGGCCTCGCCCTCAGGAAGGGGCAACATTTTGACCACTTCAGTGTTTTCTTGGCCCGGGGAGGGGGCGACATTTTTAGAGCCCGCCCCTCAAGTAACGGCATTGATACAGCAACATTTATCCTACAATAGTTATCACATTGTCAGTGTAGAATGTGTCATCATTATATGCTCCAGATTTCATTTATAAATAGGTCTCAATAGTGTGTGAACACAAATAACTTTTCATTAAATTACTCTTAATAAAAGTGAACATACAAAAATGTTCATTAATATACTTGCATATAAAACCCAGCACAGAAATGTTCATTAATATACTTGCATATAAAACCCAGCACAGAAATGTTCATTGATATACTTGCATATAAAACCCAGCTCAGAAATGTTCATAAATATACTTGCATATAAAAGCCAGCACAAAACATGTTCACTAATCTCACATTGCAAAAGTAAGTGTTCTTTGAAATACTCTTAATTTAAGGATCTCCTAAAGCATTTGTTATTGAACTATTCCCCCATTCAAGTGCTTACCAAAGAATGATAATTAAATTTGTTGTATATAAAGGCTAAGGTTATCAAAATATTGTCATGACAACACTCACACAAAACATTGTGCATTGAAATACTTTCATAACTACACTCACACAAAACATTTCACATTGAAATACTTTCATAAATACACTCAAACAAAACATTTCACATTGAAATACTTTCATAAACACACTCACACAAAACATTTCACATTGAAATACTTTCATAAACACACTCAAACAAAACATTTCACATTGAAATACTTTCATAAACACACTCAAACAAAACATTTCACATTGAAATACTTTCATAAACACACTCAAACAAAACATTTCACATTGAAATACTTTCATAAAAACACTCAAACAAAACATTGTGCATTGAAATACTTTCATAAAAACACTCAAACAAAACATTGTCAATTGCAATACTCTCATATAAATGCTCTGAAAAACATTGCTCATTAGGAAACTTCCAGATCTCCATCATCGTCATGGTCATCTCTAGCATCGCTGGCCAAAAACTTGGCCCAGTCCTTGGCACTTGACATCTCATCCCGACTGTTGTTGTTTCTATCACTGGCCAAACTCAAATTTATTACGTTCTCTCCCCCCTCCCCCGTCAGGCCATATTTGTGTTGCACGTCATCCAACACATGTGTACCGTCCGTGTAAACACGGCCCGGGCTCTGACCTGCATATTTATCGATTTCGTTTGTTTGTCTCTTTTCCGACAACACATCGTCTCGTCCAGACCTGACCAACTCTCGGGGAGCGAACATTGTATTAGGCGATTGGCTGGCCTTGTCGGGTTGATTCTCTGTGCTGCTGTCATCACTGCTAGAGCCTGGAACGTCGTGCTCGGGGGACACCGGTAGTGAGTTGAAAGGACTGCTGGTGTCAGCGTGGGTCACCTGCTGTACCAGAAAGCCCATGGGCTGCGTTATGGGGAAGAACGGGAGCAGTCCCAGACTAAGCGAGCCCAGAGACTTACACGCCTGCACCAAAGGGTACTTAGAATTCGGCCGACGCCCTCTGGGGACTTTTGGCGTCTCCAGCAGCCGATCTATGCTGAACGCGCTCGACTTGGCATTGTTCGTGTTTGATGGATTCTCGTGGGCCCTGGGCGGGGTGCTCAGGAGCGAGGAGACCGACAGCGACATGCCAGCACTCAGATGTCGGTCAGTTTTGTCTGACAAATGTTCAGAGAAGCTGTCACAGCTGGCATCATTGCCGGACATTGAGGAAGTGGACGACAAGAAATTGTCCACGTTAAACCGCATGCTTCTACTTTTATCAGAGGACATGGATGAGTGGACGCCGTTCAAAGATTTTCTTTTCTCCTCCAGCTTCCTCAGCCTCTCCTCTTGCTTCTTTCTTTTCTTCTCCATCCTTTCCTGCTCCCTCCTTCTGATCTCCTCCTCGTCCATGGGGTCACCGCTGCATGTCTGTGGATGGGCGTTGTGGGCCGGTCTCCCCGGGCCCTTTTTTGTGTGCTCTTTCTTCCTCCATTTAGCTCGACGGTTTTGAAACCAAACCTAGAAATAAAAGGAAAAGATCATTGATACCAACACACTTGTAAGTAGATGTGCAAAATGTATTAGTAAAGTCTTAGTATAGTCTTAGTATAGTCTTAGTATAGTCTTAGTATAGTCTTAGTATAGTCTAAGTATAGTTTTTGTATAGTCTTTTATTTAACTTGCTCTGTCTTAGTATTGTCTTTGTATTGTTTTTGTATTGTCTTGCTGGTCATGTCGTGTTTTGGAAAATTAGAAATCGATTAACACAAACTTATTAAGGATCGATCCATGTGAAATGTCCAAGACTTGTGCAAAAATTTTTTACTATTTCAAATTTTTCTTGTCTATTAGCTAAACTTTTTTTAGGTCTGCATGCTATTTGTTCATATGAACTAAACCAACAAAAGCAAGTGAAATTCTTAAACAACAATATATATATATATTTATATATATATATATATATATATATATATATATATATATATATTGTATATTAACACATGTAAAATCAAGTTAAATACTTTTACAGCTAAAAGTGTAAAGCAACAAAATGAATAGCTCAGCTCAGTAAGAAGTTACTTCGCTACCAACTGATGTCCTAGATAGATGTATAGTAATTACCAGTGATAAACTCGTGGGTGAATAGAATATACCGGACTTAATATTTCTTTACTTGCTGAATTCTTTGAACTCATTGCGGAACAAGGGACCTCTGAAAATCGCTCTCCCGTTCACTCGGTCTTAATACTAGATGATAAATAGAATTAAATACATTAAAAATAGATCTAGGTGAGCACCCACGCTTTTTATAGTCACAATAATTTATATAAATATTCCAATGAATTTTTTTGTATTGTTAAGTGCATTTTTTTATATATTATTTTTATTCCTAGAATGGCGAATTTTCAAAAAACGAAAAAAAAAATGAAATTAATTTGTATAAAAAATAAATGAGTTCATGACAAAATACAAATGAAAAAAAAAAACTTTCGTCCAAACAGTGAGTGGACAGAGGCTATTTTATAGGGTCTCATAAACTGCAGCTAGGAAGTTTTTTAATCTTTGTTTCAATCTTCAGTTTTTTCTGTAACTATCCTCCACACCACCACCACCACCCTTCCCCCAAACACACACACACTTCATCTTCTACCTTGTTCTTTATCAACTATCCCCCCCCACTTCATCTTCTACCTTGTTCTTTATCAACTATCCCCCCCACTTCATCTTCTACCTTGTTCTTTATCAACTATCCCCCACTTTAACTTCTACCTTGTTCTTTATCAGAATACATTTTGTTTGTTTGTTTGTTTGTTTGTTTTTTTAAGTTTTCAGAAAAATGAAATAAAATGTTTTTAAAGTGCCCATACTTTGGGCGGACCAAGAATTGTGCGTGAAATCTGTTTTCTTAGAGTATCTTGTTAGGAAAAAAATAACAAAAAAAAAGACCAAGTCTAATGTGCACAGGTTAGGGAATTAAATTATGTCTTTTGTTATTTTTCTAAAAGCAAACTTTTAGTTTTGAGTACAGCATGCGCCTTTCATAGATCAAAATAAAACAAATGCTAAATTTCAAGGAATTGAGCATATGTCAAGTACAAGTGGTTGTACAAGTGGTTGTACAAGTGGTTGTACAAGTGGTTGTACAAAGGGGAAAAAAATGGTTTCTCTTATTTCAGAAATAAAGTTCACTTTATATTTATAATAATGTCGATTTAAAAGTACACAGATAAAATGTGATTCTTTGCACCCATCACGAATTATTTTTGAAGCATTATGTCGTTTTTTTATGAATGATTGATACCGCAATAAATTAATCCAGAGCTGTCAACAACAATGATGGATCAATGCGGCTCTAAGAGCCGTCCGCGGCTCTTTATTAAGTTTAGTTCGGATCCATAAGAGCTAGTTTTTTTTGTTTATTGAACTAATTTAGTTCACTAAATTTTGAACAACTAAGTTGCAGCTATTTTTATTTTTTTTCATATGTGACCACCATTAGTCCTAAACTAGGCAAGCTATACACCCTGTCTGTTTGTTTTGGCAAGTCCACGTTGTACGTATTCACTAAGTCTGCTCCTTTTTTTCTTTTGGTAAATGTGCCATTTCTAAATTTTAAATAAACGTAAATCCTACTAATAAAGTAGCTATCTTGTCGTCCGTCCGGCGGCGTGCAGAATGGGAACGCCGTCGCTATAAATAATCTATGACGTCATTTCCCAATGGTACAATTTATCTATAGATAAAAAATTATAATTCTGCTCTTGATTTCACGAAAATCTGATGCGCATTTGACGAACAAGCATCTATAATTCTATACACATATTATTCATTTTACTCTCTGCGTTAAATCGAAAGCGGATATCAAGAATTCAAAATGGCGTCTAGCCACCGGCGTCTCGATTCGATAATTCTTTTTGAAAAATCTAAAGTTTTAAATAGTTTATTATGAAATGTAAAAGTCCTAAATATTATAAGGTAATAATTAATATAACAAATCATTCAAATTATTGTAGTTTTTATTACAACAGATAGCATTTTAACATTGTCAAACGTAAACAATAGTAATAAACGGAAGTGAAAATAATAATACAGCATTTTTTTTTAATAGTACATTGAAAATTTCCTTTCGTTCGTGTGTTTTGGTGGCTGAATGGATAAGCTGTTTGGATTTATCTTTATTTTAATGCTGACTGTCCAGGTTCGATTCCTCTTAGGGACATTTTTTTATTGTTTTTTTTTTCAGAATGTATCCTTTTAGTTGTTTTAATGAAAAGTAACTAATTAGATCTCTTTGACAATTTTTTTTCTTTTTAAAATATTTTATCTTTTAGGATGTTGTAAGAAAAAGAAACAACAACTAATTAGATTTTTAATTATTTCATAACTTTAAAAAAAAATATTTTGAAAATATGTATCAAAGCTGAACACAGAGGCGTACCTAGGATGGGAGAGGGGGGTCCAAAATCGAAAGTCCCGCCGGGCCCAGCTTGAGGGGAGCCCCCAAAATTATTTTTTACATTAAATATTAAGTACATAATCTCATGTCATTGTATCGAACGTCAAATGCAGGGCCCCCAAATGAGACCAAGCGCCCGGGCCCCCAAATCCCTAGGTTCGGAACTGGATGAACAATAGTCTATTTCTATGCAAAGGCTTTGCTGGGTACAATATGATTGTGTGACGTGGTGGCTGAATGGCTAAGCAACTTGGGATTTTCTTTTTATTCTGACTATCCAGGTTCGATACCTCTCTTTGACATTTTTTTTTATTTATTGTTTTTTTTTAGAATTTATCCTTTTGTTTGTTTTAATGAAAAGTAACTTATTAGATCTCTTTGACATTTTTTTATTGAAATGATTTATCCTTTATGATGTTGTAAGAAAAAGAAACAACAACTAATTAGGTATTTCATAACTTTAAAAAAAAACTTTTTTGAAAATATGTGTCAAAGCTGAACACAGAGGAGTACGTAGGGTGGGGAAGGGGGGGTCCAAAATCGAAAGTCCCGCCGGGCCCCAGCTTGACGGGAGCCCCCAAAAGTAAGGACCAAACGTCAAAATACAGGGGCCTCAAAAGAGGCCAAGCCCCCTTGCCCCCGAATCCCTAGGTTTGGCACTGGCTTTACAATAGTCTATCTTCATACAAAGGCTTAGCAGGGTTCAGCTAGTTTTTTCATAATAACTATCTACGTTTGTGAAATCAAAATTTCCTACTTTTTTAAAACTTGCAATAGATCGAAAACCCTTTAGATTGGATGTTTACGTATCCGATGGTACAATTGTTTATTAATTTAAATTTATACTATTTGTAAATATTACAAAGTATTTATTTTTTACTTTTCAGTACAGTTTATAAAAGCTTTCTAATGCTTCGTTATGATTTTAACATTGAGAGAATTAAGTGTAAAACGTAACGGGTGACATAAATTAGCACCCATATCTTTACCTAATGGTGTTTAGTTTGGTTTGGTTTCGTTGGTTGGTTTGCTTTGGTTGCTTTGATGGGTTTGGTTTGTTTGGTTGGTTGATCTGTTTGTTCGGTTGGTTGGTTTGATTAGTGGTTTGGTTTGGTTGGTTAGTGTTGACGGGTAAAACGTAATTTGTGACGGATTTGGCTTGGTTGGTTGGATTGTTTGGCTCGGTTGGTTTGTTTGGTTGATTGGTTAGCTGGTTTGGTTAGTTGGTTTGGTTGGTTTTTTGGTTTAGTTGGTTTGATTGGTTGGTTTGATTGGTTTGTTCGGTTGGTTTATTTGGTTGGTTGTTTGGTTTGGTTTGGTTGGTTAGCGTTGATGGGTAAAACGTAATTTGTCACGTATAATATGTAGGTCATTTCTGCACATTAGGAAGGTGGCATAAATCAGCACCTAATTAACCTAATTAATCGTATTTAAAAATTCAGTAGTTAAATTGAATAGGAAGGGGTTTCACATTACACCTAGATTTCCCGGGCAACGCCGGGCTTAATATCTCCTCTTTGTATATAAGTTCTCTTGAATAACTCGATATTCGCATTGCTTGGTACAAGAGTTTATTCCATTGAGTATCGAGTTAATTTTAGTGAAGTTCCATTTACTTTACATGTACATTTGTAATAATTTATTTCGAATTTCCCTTGATAGTCAATAGAACCAGAAATGTGTTTCTATGTCTTATGATTTTAAATAGAAAGACAGGTTGGCAGACAAATAGAAAGATAGGTTGACAAACAAATAGAAAGACAGGTAGACAGACAAATAGAAAGACAGACAGACAAATATAGAGACAGGTCGACAGACAAATAGAAAAACAGATAGACAAATATAGAGACAGGTAGACAGACAAATAAGAGACAGGTCGACAGACAAATATAGAGACAGGTAGACAGTCTAATATGTAGACACTGAATTTTTCATTCAACTTACATGTCCAGATATAAATCAGTCATTGTTCCCCTCACCTCACCTTACATACCAGGTATAAAAAATTCATTACTCCCCTCACCTGTACTCTGCTCTCCACCAGGTCCAGTTTCAATGCCAGAGCCTCCCTCATGAACACATCCGGGTAATGTGAGTCCTGGAAGGCTTTCTCCAGTTCCTCCAGCTGCCACCCAGTGAAGTTGGTCCTGGTCCGTCTTCGTTTATTGCTGCTGGGATCTTTGGAATCATCCAGGACACCTGTGGATAACGTTGTTATAATGTAATCGGCTATGTCACAATATACTCCCCAATGTCACAATATACTTAACTCAGCTATGTCGCGATAAACTCAGCTAAGTCGCGATAAACTTAGCTATGTCACAATATGCTCCACTATGTCACGATATACTCAGCTATGTCACAGTTTAATCCCCTATGTCACAATATACTTAACATTGTCATAATTTACTCAACTGTTACAAGAAACTCGGCTATGTCACAATAAACTCTGCTATGCCGCGATAAACCCAGCTATGTCGCAATAAAATTAGCTATGTCACAATATGCTCCGCTATGTCACAATATACTCAGCTATGTCACAATTTAATCCCCTAAGTCACAATATACTTAACATTGTCATAATGTACTCAACAATGTCACAATAAACTCAGCTATGTCACAATATGCTCCACTATGTCACGATATACTCGATTCTTTCACTTGCATAACACTTACATATATATATATATATATATATATATATATATATATATTTTCTCTCTGTGTGTGTGTGTTCCATCTGAATTGCCTGTTACCGATACAAATAAAGAGCCACAATCTGTCGTTGTTGTTTTTATCTTCTAGTAAACAATACTTTAGAGAGAAGTACTGTAGTCAACTTTAGAGAGAAGTACTGTAGTCAATTTTAGAAAATTTAGTGAAATAATTCAATTAAACTGTAGAAAAGAAAATGTCAACTAATTAAACTAGTTCATTTACCAATGTTGGCCCAAAATGACTTACAGTCAGACAGTCGGTGTTTTTCTCTTATATCATTTACTTTATTCACTATATGTAGTCATACCGACCACTGTGAAACCCTTCAGACTTAGAGTACTTTTACTAATAAAATGTTGAATGAGATTGTCATCATCCTCTGGTTATACTAACTAAACACAAATTGTGTCATATACTAACTAAACACAAATTGTGTCATATAATAACTAAACACAAATTTTGTCATATACTAACTAAACACAAAATTTATCTTATACTAACTAAATACAAATTGTGTCATATACTAACTAAACACAAATTGTGTCATATACTAACTAAACACAAATTGTGTCATATACTAACTAAACACAAATTGTGTCATATACTAACTAAACACAAATTGTGTCATATACTAACTAAACACAAATTTTGTCATATACTAACTAAACACAGATGTGTTATGGTAAAATTAAAACAAACTATGTAAAGTAGCTGATATAACTAAATCACCTCAATACAAAACAATTGGTTTTATCTATTAAATCATTCAGTCAATTAGGCTTTGTTTTGTCTTCAATACAAATTTGAAATTTTATACTTAGTAATTACAACTTATAGTTCTTTGACATTTTGTCAAAATAATTGTTGAAATTTCTCTAACAAAGTCAACTTTTGCTGGCATATAAGCATTCATTTCAATGTTCAGTACGGATGTAAGTTATCAAAACTAGAAAGATGGCATGGTAGAACTCGTTTGATCCAACATTATAAAATATTCATAATTTCAATACATCTATTGAGCATGGGAAAAACGGGGCTATTCAAGAAGACAAAAAAAACTAAATTAATGGGCCCCATTCATCAGGCCTAATTAACACCGTCATTTATAGGCCTATTTAACACCGTCATTTATAGACCTATTTAACACCGTCATTTATAGGCCTATTTAACACCGTCTTTTTTTAAAGTAATTCTGAAAAACTATAATTTATTAATATCTGTAGAAAACAAAAATTTGAAAACTGAATGAATGTGCTAGTTTGAAGCCGTATCTAATTTGAAGCCGTATCTAGTCTGAAGCCGTAACTAGTCTGAATCCGTATCTACTTTGAAGCCGTATCTAGTTTGAAGCCGTATCTAGTCTGAATCCGTATCTACTTTGAAGCCGTATCTAGTTTGAAGCCGTATCTAATTTGAAGCCGTATCTAGTCTGAAGCCGTATCTAGTCTGAAGCCGTATCTAGTTTGAAGCCGTATCTAGTTCGTAGCCGTATCTAGTCTGAAGCCGTATCTAGTCTGAAGCCGTATCTAGTTTGAAGCCGTATCTAGTCTGAAGCCGTATCTAGTTTGAAGCCGTATCTAGTTTGTAGCCCTCTCTAGTTACAAGCCGTATGTAACGTTAGTGGCGCCCGGGCCTGACTCTAAAAATGACGCCCCATTCCAATACTAAAAAGTACATAAGTTACCGCCCCTGTCTGGTGCTACACCCAGTGATGTTGACATGGTGAAGGTGGTGGGTTCAAGCCAGTTACAAACAATCCAGTGTGCTGTGATCAGCTGTAGTAGAGTATGTGAACTATCCATTGTGCTTTAATCAGCTGTGGTAGAGTATGTGAACTATCCAATGTGCTGTAATCAGCTGTAGTAGAGTATGTGAACAATCCAATGTGCTGTAATCAGCTAAGGTAGAGTATGTGAACTACCCAATGTGCTGTAATCAGCTATGGTAGAGTATGTGAACTATCCAATGTGCTGTAATCAGCTGAGGTAGAGTATGTGAACTACCCAATGTGCTGTAATCAGCTGTGGTAGAGTATGTGAACTATCCAATGTGCTGTAATCAGCTGTGGTCGGGTATGTGTGTATAAGGGAATGAAACGTTCTGTTTCATGATGTTTGATGACTGATTTAAAGATGACTTAAATGAAAGTCACGTACACGACTTAACAGAAAACACCAGACAAAACTATTATTTAAATCTAACCCAATTGTATGACTTTATATTCAAAGTCGGGCAATTATACTTATTATAAAGAAATTTCAAATTTCGAAATTTGCATTGGACAGAGTTTGGAATAATTAACCTGCTCACCACAATTTATTGTTATCTGTAAACTTCAGAAATGTAAACATTGTTTTCTTGTCATAAGAAATACATAAAACGGAAAGATAATATTTATCCATTTTTATTTCATAGCTTGTTGATATTAGCCATTAGAATGAAACTTTCAACATTTAGTTTTGATCTGTAGATATAACATTCAACATTTAGTTTTGATCTGTAGATATAACATTCAACTTTTAGTTTTGATCTGTAGATATAACATTCAACTTTTAGTTTTGATCTGTAGATATAACATTCAACTTTTAGTTTTGATCTGTAGATATAACATTCAACTTTTAGTTTTGATCTGTAGATATAACATTCAACTTTTAGTTTTGATCTGTAGATATAACATTCAAATTTTTGGTTTTCAAATTTTCTTTAACAATTTTTAACAATTGTTAGTTTTATTTTATTGTTATAAATTTTCAATTAGTTTCACTCTGTGTTTGTTTGTGGTATAGAATGTTTGTAGTATAAAATGTTTGTAGTACACTCATACCTCGATATACGGCCGCTCTTTATACGGCATTTTGCTATAACGGCCTTCATCATTTATGGCACGTTTTCGATTTACGGCCTAAAATGTTTCGCTATAACGGCCAAAAAAAACAACACTTTTGTACAAAAGTGAAAAAATATTGATTATTTTGGATAATGCATCAGGGCATCCTACCTAATTTATCTGAAATATCTGAAGATATCATGACTGAGTACCTTCCGAAAAATACAACAGCACTAATCCAACCAATGGATAAGATGATAAGGGTGCAATAGGCACTTTTAAGGCACATAACCTACACCGAACTTTCCGACAACTCAGCATAAGGGAAACCGATGGTGAATCTTCAATTAAAACATTTTGGAACAACTATAACATTAAGGATACTGTTGACAGCATCAGTGAATGATGGAAGGAATTAAAATAGACAACAATGAACCATGTATGGAAAAAAAAATATGGCCAGAATGTGTAAAAAATACTGATGCAGACAGAAGCGTACCTAGGGAGGGGGTCCAAATTCAAAAGTCCCCCCGGCCTTAGCTTGAGGGGCCCCCAAATATTTTTTTACATTAAATATAAAGTACATTGTGTGCAGTCCCTGTAAGGATGAGATGAAATCTCTTAAATCCTATAAACCACTAATGGGACGGTTTTTATGGTGCCCTTCTTTCATCCCCACCATAGCTGATAGTGCAATGGCCATGGAGGCACCATGGAAGATATGGGAGATATATCGGGAACTTGAGCCAAGACCTGAAAAATGTCCTTGGTCCTCACCGGAGATCGAACCAGGTACCTTCAGGTCGACAGTCGAGCGCTTTACCGCACGACCATCCGTCCCCAAAGTACATTATCTCATGTCATGTTGTCGAATGTCGAAATGCAAGGACCTCCAAAGAGGGGCCCTTAAAATCCCTAGGTTCGGCACTGGATACAGAAGTTAGTTTTCTTCCTGAAAGTAGGCAAAATATTTTGGATATAGTAGAAGATTTTGGCTTGGAAGGTTTGAATGAACGTGATGTGCTTGCTCTACTTGAAACTGATAGGGAACCTCCTCCTTGAAAACGATCCTGACGTCAATTTCTCAAGGAATTAACTCAGACATTAGCAGTTATAACTCATTGAAGAATGAACTGGACAAGAAGACAAGACAAACAACGTTGGACAATTGCTGTAAGCCAGGCCCATCCTTACAAGCGGAAAATAATGACGTCATTGATCTGCAGGTTACCATTTATTCATTTTAAAAAAAAATACATATTCATGTTTTATGTAACATGAAATTGTTTTATTTGTTTATAGACTATGATTGATTGTTGGAGTTAGTTATTATTTTATGTACAAATGTATGTAGCTTTAATTTAAATGAAATAAAAAGAGAAAATACATTTTGAATGATAAACCATGTTACATATTTAAACAACTTGGAACCGATCTCATTGAATTTGTATGGATTTGTACTAGAACAATTGATTCCCTATACGGCTTTTCGCTTAGCGGCCAAATTTCGTGGAACGTATCTAGGCCTTAAAGCGAGGTATGGATGTATAGAATGTTTTTAGTATAGCATGTTTGTGGTATAGAATGTGTGTTGTATAGCATATTTGTGGGATAACATGTTTGTGATATAGAATGTTTGTAGTATAGCATGTTTGTATGATAGCATGATTGTGGGATAGCATGTTTGTGGTATAGAATGATTGTGGGATAGCTTGTTTGTGTGATAGCTTGTTTGTGGGATAGCATTTTTTGGGATAGTAAATTTGTGGGGTAGCATTTTGTTGGATAGCTTGTGTGTGGTATAGGATGTTTGTCGTATATCATGTTTGTAGTATAGCGTGTTTTGGGGTTTTTTTTCCTAAAAATCTAGTAAATTTTTTAGGACTTGTTATAATTTAGTGAGAAAGCTCAAAGTCGGCACACATGAATATTCTACATGACAAAAGAGGATATGAATCATTTCCAGTCATGAATTAATCATTTTGTAGAATCATATGGAGAAATATTCGTCTTGGGATTATCATATACACAATAAAACATTGTATAGCACCAATATATACATGTACACTGTAAAACGTTGTATAGCACCAATGTATACATGTACACAGTAAAACGTTGTATAGCACCAATGTATACATGCACACAAAAATAGAGACGCTTTATTTAAGTCATTGGCGGAAGTGTGCTACAATTGCAAGTTTAAATATTTAACAGCTAAAAAGTATAAAAATTTTAAAAAAATTAAAGACAATACACGATTATAATAATTTCGTGTAAATAAAAATCTTGTAGGAATCCGAAGCTAATTATTTCCTATTAATGTTTAGAATCTGAAAAAATCAAACTTGAATTGAGATTTTAATATCAAAATAAATAAATGATAGTACTAGTATATCTTTACTTTGTGGTACAGTTTATCTGGCCAGGTATGTTTCAGTAAATATGGTAGTACTAGTATATCTTTACTTTGTGGTACAGTTTATCTGGCCATGTCTGTTTCAGTAAATATGTTAGTACTATTATATCTTTACTTTGTGGTACAGTTTATCTGGCCAGGTATGTTTCAGTAAATATGGTAGTACTAGAATATCTTTACGTTGTGGTACACTTTATCTGGCCAGGTATGTTTCAGTAAATATGGTAGTACTATTATATCTTTACGTTGTGGTACAGTTTATCTGGCCATGTCTGTTTCAGTGTCTAACAGATAGTTTTCTGAGCAAATAAAATAGTACCAATAGCCTATGTCCCAACAGGTAAGTACCAAACGTATTCCTATAACAAATTTATTCACAATGGCTAATAAAGAATGTTTTGTCTATTTATCTATTATACGTTTTGTCAAAGTGGAAAACAAACAGAAAATTACAAACCAAAACTGTTCTTAAAAAAAAATTTTATCAGAGGCGCAACTCGGGAAAGGCAAAGGGGACATTTTGTATTGAGTAGCTCTACCTTGGTCAACAACATGGGGCGACATTTTAAACCACTAAAGTATTTATTGGCACGGTTATGTGGCGACATTTTAAAACACTAAAGTATTTATTGGCACGGATATGTGGTGACATTTTAAACCACTAAAGTATTTATTGGCACGGATATGTGGCGACATTTTAAACCACTAAAGTATTTATTGGCACGGTTATGTGGCGACATTTTAAACCACTAAAGTATTTATTGGCACGGATGTGTGGCGACATTTTAAAACACTAAAGTATTTATTGGCACGGATGTGTGGCGACATTTTTACCACTAAAGTATTTATTGGCACGGTTATGTGGCGACATTTTTACCACTTAAGTATTTATTGGCACGGTTATGTGGCGACATTTTTACCACTTAAGTATTTATTGGCACGGATGTGTGGCGACATTTTTACCACTAAAGTATTTATTGGCACGGATGTGTGGCGACATTTTTACCACTAAAGTATTTATTGGCACTGTTTTGTGGCGACATTTTTACCACTAAAGTATTTATTGGCACGGTTATGTGGCGACATTTTAAAACACTAAAGTATTTATTGGCACGGATATGTGGTGACATTTTAAACCACTAAAGTATTTATTGGCACGGATATGTGGCGACATTTTAAACCACTAAAGTATTTATTGGCACGGTTATGTGGCGACATTTTAAACCACTAAAGTATTTATTGGCACGGATGTGTGGCGACATTTTAAAACACTAAAGTATTATTGGCACGGATGTGTGGCGACATTTTTACCACTAAAGTATTTATTGGCACTGTTTTGTGGCGACAATTTTACCACTAAAGTATTTATTGGCACTGTTTTGTGGCGACAATTTTACCACTAAAGTATTTATTGGCACTGTTTTCTGGCGACAATTTTACCACAAAAGTATTTATTGGCACGGTTATGGGGCGACACACATGCGCTAGTTATGCTAGTGAGTGCCTCCAGTGACAAAGATTCCGATTGGTGTGTGTCTGATTGGTGTGTGTCTGATTGACGTATGTCTGATTGGGGTATAACCGATTGGTGTATGTCTGACTGACGTATGTCTGATTGGGGTATAACCGATTGGTGTATGTCTGATTGGTGTATGTCTGATTGGTGTATGTCTGATTTGTATATGTCTGATTGGTGTATAAATGATTGGTCTGTGTCGAATAGTTATATCAGTACAAGTTATTTATGTGTCATTTTATCAAATCCAATCAACAAATATTAACAAATAATTTTTTCTAATTGATCTTTTATTTAAACCAATATCTAATCGAACTTTACTTGTGATAGTCAATATGGGAATTAAACGTGAGTACTCTATGACTACTCGAACTATATATATAGTCTGTCAATCTGTCAATCAATGCTCACTCTAATATTCCAAAGCTTCTGTGTATTGCGAAAGAAATTGGAATGAAATTTAAAATAAAGTGTGCAATATAACAGTACATATGCCTGCTAAACAATATAACAGTACATATGCCTGCTAAACAATATAACAGTACATATGCCTGCTAAACAATATAACAGTACATATGCCTGCTAAACAATATAACAGTACATATGCCTGCTAAACAATATAACAGTACATATGCCTGCTAAACAATATAACAGTACATATGCCTGCTAAACAACCCTTTAGTGCGCTCACTTGTAATGTGTGTGCGCTTACATGGTAATTCGTTTGCGCGCGCTGACGTGCAAAACATAACAGTGAATGTTGCTATCATTATAGAGCTAAACATCAGTCGTGTGACTGTCAAAAGATGTCATGTGTACACATCAACCAATCACACACATAGAAACACACTATAGTCTATTTACCTGCCGAACTCACTGTCAAAAGATGTCATGTGTACACATCAACCAATCACACACACTGAAACACACTATAGTTTGTTTACCTGCCGAACTCACTGTCAAAAGATGTCACGTGTACACATCAACCAAACACACACACAGAAACACACTATAGTCTATTTACCTGCCGAACTCACTGTCAAAAGATGTCATGTGTACACATCAACCAATCACACACACTGAAACACACTATAGTTTGTTTACCTGCCGAACTCACTGTCAAAAGATGTCACGTGTACACATCAACCAATCACACACATAGAAACACACTATAGTCTATTTACCTGCCGAACTCAGCGCCTCCGTTAACTTGACACTGTCCGATGTCTCCAAGAAACTGAAGGCGGCGCTCATCTCCGCGTTCGTCACGGGCGACATTCTCTGTGGGCTCTTCCTCTCCATCATCAAATTCTCCATCAGACTGTTACCGTGAGACGCCCCTGGTCCCCCGACGGAGGCGGCTACAGCGGCAGCCACGGCCGAGGCTGACACCTGCCCCCTGCCCGACGACTCCTCCTGTAACATCCTGTGGTGGTGCCTCATGGAGCAGTCAAGGGCCGCTATCTGGTCGGCTGCCGTCTGGTATGGAAAATGTGGGAATCCCAGAGGGTAGCCGTGATGATAGTTGACGGCCGCCATGGTGGACACGGCAGCAAACGCGCCAGGGTATGCTGCGGCCAAGATTCTCATGTCTCTAAGACTCATTATCTGTTGTAGCTACAGTGGTTTAGGACAGTTCCTTTCGTCGTCGCAGTGAACTTGAGATTCTGTTAATATTTACTTTACTATAAACCAAAGTTTATAAAGTATGAAATAAAATAATACATTTCGCTCTTTATTTTCTCTGAGAGAAATGTCTACTCATCTGTCTCGGATTATTACTTTAGGCCAAACTGCGTAGAAAATAAGTTGCATAAATAAACAAAAGCAGAAACTGGACAATCTGATCACCGCTCTGATCACTGTGATCTAATTGTGGCCAGTTGGCGTAAATAACAGAAATTAGTTAAAGTCTTGAGAAGACTTCTCTTGAGAAACAGTTAGCTCCCATGTCACACTCCAAATAACTTCCCATTGAATTAGCAGTTTAGCAGGGGAATAACTCCCAGCCAAAGTAGAAGTGGTTGGGACAAATTTTTGGATGAAATTTCCCATAACACTTCCCGATAATCAGCCACGTCTGAAGTTTAGCCCATTCCGTATCGCATTACCCAGTGGCTAACACAATCAGGGCGCGGTCTATCGATTGATGAGATGGCTAATCAGCCACGCCCACTCTCGTCTTGTTTTTGTCTTTAACCACTTCACTGTGATGAGCATAATGCCCAGCCCAGCCCAGCCCCCGCGTGACAGCCGTCAGTCTAACGGTGTGTTCCCTCCCTCCTAACGGTCGGCGTGACACCCAGCATTAGCCTGGAGGGACACAACCGGCTGACCTCTTGTCAGCCTCATTATGAATTCGTTTTATTTTTTCCGCTCGACAGATCGTCTGCCCGGACAATAACCAAGAAAATAAAAAACGAAATTTAATATTTCAAAACTTCTGCAAACTATTTCTATGAGCGTCACGAAAACATAAGTTCCAGGAGGAAAATAAATGAAAGGCACGCCATGGTGAAGCAAATCGTGTAAATCTCAGAGCACAAAACTGGTTACACCAATTCTCTTATGGGTATTTTCATATAGTACGAAATAAACAATATATGTTATATATGCCCGCAGGGGCGTAGAGTTAGGGTACTTCGGGTTGTGCAGCCACATAGGGCGTCGATATAGGTAGGGGCGCCTAAAGAGCCCTATTAAATGTTTTCTCACTTTTCAGATTGGGAGGATGGGCGCCGAAGAGTGTAACTAGCACACGGCGCTATTGGCTCTGAAGGCTCACTGTGTTCATAGATATCAATGCTGACCTGATGCGGCCCTTCGTATTGTGTTGCACTAATAGAGCCAGTTGTCTTGTCTGTTGTATTCTTTATAAATCTTGTATCATCCCTAGCCAACCCTGTTATATATGTCTGATGATAATATATGATATAGGACTTGGGTGTTAATACATATGTGTATAAATAATATACACATACACACACATACGTACACATACACACATATACACACATACACTCACACACTAACACAGACACACATATGTACACATACACACACACATAGATACAGTGCCGCCGAGATGGGGCAGGGGTGGGGGCTAATGCCCAGGGACCCGGCGAGTTTTTAGGACTGAGCTGGCCAATCAACTTTTGAAAATATTATTATCAGCACGGGGGCCCGTGACAGCCTTGTCCAGGGGCCCGAAATTTCTGTCGGTGGGCCTGCATACACACATACACACACGCAAGAAGTGGGGATTTGACGTGTATTCTCTGGTTTTTACTTCCATTTATAATAAGAGGTTGCCTGTTTTACGTCATAGAGTAAAAAAAAAAACTGAACAGAATGAGCGGCTTCGCTTTGGATTGGTACTTACCAGTGCAGCCCAATCAATTAGTAGTTTACTAAGTCAATGGGACTTATGAATAAAAATGGTTTATCCAAAATCTACGATTAGCGAGTCACTGAAACAATAAACGCAGACTATTGCGTCTCGAAATTCCTTCACATTTTTATTAATTTTTTTTTACGCCGCCATTATCAGCATGATAGGGTGTAGTGTGCCTACCACACCAGCACTGTTGGGGGCGCTGATGCACGTCTGCCATGCCTACAGAGCGGCGGGGTGAGTGTGCCCGCTAACATCCGCAGGGATGGCGGTAAGAAGGGTTTTAAGACTTGTCCTAAATGGCCAGACCAGCAGGGTGTGTGTACTACGGATCGGCCAGAATGCCAAGGCAAGGGGTTATTCCTACGATTCCTTCATTTTTTATTAAGTTGTGGCCTAAGTCCAAATGTGCATTATAGCTTTTGTATTCAGGATACATAATATACTTATTTATGTGTTATATTGGTAGCATTCAATATATACATATATATATACATATATATATATATATATATATATATATATATATATATATATTGTATGTGTGTAATTATTTAAATAAACAAAGCTCTGTACATGAAATTATAAAACTTACAATATAAAATGGGTTTTCAATACTTAAATACAATGAATACATTTTCAATTCGATGGGCTGTTGATGTTTTTGTTTTTGCTCGTCAACTCGAAATTTCACAAGAATGACATTTTTTTGTTTCCCTTGATCCTGTCCGACGCCAGTGAGACATTTTGTTTGTTGTGCCCCCCTGTACATCACCACAAGAGCTGAGTGCGCGATAACTACGGATGCACGACGGACGACTAAGGGAGGTGACCGGTCACGCTGAAACGTGAGGACTCACTACGGCATGCAGACAGCGCTCACAGCAGATTAGATATTAATCTGTGGTGCTCACAACCAAAGTACCATCGAGTCACATCGAGTCACACAATTTTTCAAACGGTACTGCATTCTTTTCAATTTAAATTTTGTGGTGGACATTTTGACGTGTCAGATCTTCATAAATTGTAAACAATTGTCATTCTAGGACTGTTTGTCATTCTTGAGCTGATGTCATTCTTGAGCTGATGTCATTCTAGAACTGTATGTCATTCTAAAACTGTATGTCATTCTTGAGCTGATGTCATTCTAGGAATAGTCTGTCATTCTAGAACTGTATGTCATTCTTGAGCTGATGTCACTCTAGGACTGTTTGTCATTCTAGGGCTGTTTGTGACGTAGAATGAAATAGTTCTAGCAAACGTTTGCATATTAACGTATATCAGCCGGTGTCGTGGATGGCTTATAGAGGAGGTGGTAAATGTTGTAGTAGCTGTAGCAGCCGGTCTAGCACTTTATTTTGAGGTAGTAGCTGTGATGGTAATTTGGGTAATAGGTGGTATAGCGACCGATGTAATAGTTGTGGTACTAGATGGGCACTCACTGATGTAATAGCTGTGGTGCTAGATGGGCACTCACTGATGTAATAGCTGTGGTGCTAGATGGGAAGTCACTGATGTAATAGCTGTAGTACTAGATGGGCAGTCACTGATGTAATAGCTGTGGTACTAGATGGGCAGTCACTGATGTAATAGCTGTGGTACTGATGGGCAGTCACTGATGTAATAGCTGTGGTACTAGATGGGCAGTCACTGATGTAATAGCTGTGGTACTAGATGGGCAGTCACTGATGTAATAGCTGTGGTACTAGATGGGCAGTCAGTGATGTAATATATGTTGTATTAGCTTTGTAGACATTGAGGTAATAAGGTAATAGCTGTAGTATTGGCTGTGTGGTCTTTCGTGTAAAAGCTGTTGTATTAGCCAAGTAATTGCTGAGAAACTCATCAACAAAGTACTGTACTTGATGAAGTAAGGTTCAAGAGTAATGTCGATAACAGATCTCCATATATCCCTCTATTTTAACAGATCTTCATATATCGCTCTATTTTAACAGATCTTCATATATCGCTCTATTTTAACAGATCTTCATATATCGCTCTATTTTAACAGATCTTCATATATCGCTCTATTTTAACAGATCTTCATATATCGCTCTATTTTAACAGATCTTCATATATCGCTCTATTTTAACAGATCTTCATATATCGCTCTATTTTAACAGATCTTCATATATCGCTCTATTTTAACAGATCTTCATATATCGCTCTATTTTAACAGATCTTCATATATCGCTCTATTTGATCAGAGACACAGCTTTCAAATAAAAGTCAATTGCTAAAGAATTAATAATAACAATGACATAAAACACGTTTAGAAAGTTCATCCTGTAAAGGACATTTAATGTAATTTAACATATAAAAAAAGTTCCCTTAGCCCTAAAGGCCTAACGGGGCAGATGAAGCGTAGAATCTGTTTCTGTAACCCGGGCATATCTAGAGATTGTGTGGTTAGCCCAGCCGCCTTTACTTCCCCATCTTACGCCAGGTACCCATTTAAAGCAGGGTGGACTTGTGTGACGTTAAATAAACAACTTCTACCAGAGCCTGGAAAGATTTCCTTAGTTCTCACTGAGAAATGAACCCAGAACTCTACCAGTTCGACAGTTTAGTATCTACACCACTCGGCCATCTATAACGAAAAATAAAAAATATGCATGACAGTTAGTATCCTGCTGTAAATATTACTGTGAGAGGCCTACTTTTCTTTATTAACTGTAAAAAAAAAAGCATAATGTTCCCTTGGCGTCATACGGTTCCCCTATGTAAATGTCATCTTGACATACAACATGTGCGCGTCATAATGAACAAATATCATACCGAATTCTTTGTGAAGCTTCTAATGAAATCGAAAAATGACCTGTTATACACAAGAGTACCAGCTTACAGTGTAGATTATAATATTAGAATTTTAAAATAGGTGCATATCATAATGAGATGTAAACTATTGCACTGAGCCCTATCTAAAGCTTCTAATGATGCCCAAAGTGCTTGTGTTATACACAACATCATCACGATACACTTAAAATGACTCATGTAAACAAGACGAAGAAAAAAAATTGATCCAGACATATTGATTGAATGTTAAAAGACCAAAAAATAATAATAATAAAATATTTAAAAAAAAACACATTTTACATTCATACATTTTCCCTTCCCTTAAGCCACACTTCATGCGCTCTAAGTTGGCAACAAGGATTTATCTATTTACGCACAGCTACGTACAACAAGTTGGCCGTGAGAGAGCCACCTCTCCAGAGATCCAACTCATTTCCTACATCGGCATTGAGAGGAAGATGCTCGGAGACTGTGCTCGAGTGGTGCTGTTGCTGACACGAGTCTTGTGATGACGCGGTCGCTTGCCTATATAACAAGGAGATTTTGCTCAAATCAAATTAATGTAAATTAGTGGGATAAACTGCGCGAGACCTCGGGATGCCCTTTCTGTTGCTATTGTTGCTAAGAGAAACAGGAAATTGTTGGATTACGTCCCCTGGCTCCTAGATTCTACAGCGTTTAAAGAACTTTTTAATGTGTGTTTGTGAAGCGCTGCGAATAGACAAAGGAGAAAATACAATTATGTGTTATTTAAGAGTTAGATTAGTTGGTTGTATTGTGTGTGAATGTTTTGATGGCTTTGAATAAAATAACAATCATTTCTGGTTGATTTATAGGATTTTTTATTGTTCTTCATATTTTTATCATTTTATGCACAAATTACTATCAAAATGTCCACTGAAATTTCCTATTTTTATGTTTCTAATAGTTGTTTTTGCTGGTGAATAATTTATATTTTCTTATTTATAATCTAAACATCTTATAAAAATGTCCACTTTATTTATTTTTTGTAATGTACTGTTAATTTCCCGTAATGTCTTCTTTATATTTTCAAACAAGATTATCTGATGAATTCTGCTTTTTGCTTCCTAATACACAAAGTATAATTTTTTGTCAGTTTAATAATGTCTACTTTATATTGTACGTATAATGATGTATACTTTATATTGTACTTTTAATAATGTCCACTTTATATTGTACTTTAAATAATGTCTACTTTATATTGTACTTTTAATAAAGTCTACTTTATAGTATAAAGAAATCTATTTTTATTTGACACTTTAATGATATCTACTCACAAATAAACACATTCACATTTCAAATGCTCGATTAAATTGTTTAAGAGTTCCATTCCTTTTTTTTTTCCAAAGACATTTTAGTACATAGCAGTATATCAAATGATATTTTAATAATTATGACCCCTTCCTCACACACACACACACACACACCTCCCCAATGGCGTCACTATAGTTGGTGCGGGAAAATCAGGGTGTCACCCCCCCCCCCCCCCAAGACTTCCACCATGAACATATTTCGAATTTTCCTGCGCTTGACCTTAGATAATTTACTATTCAATACTTTAGCGGTAAAAACGATATTATTACTGACTGTATTTCAGAAAGATGTATATTACTTTCATTAAACAGAGTTTGTAAACTACGTCTCCAATTGCATGAAACCCCGTGACTACATGTGTCCTTTTTTAGTGCGTTTACAAATAACTCCAGATTGATCCGAGCAGCTTTAAACTGTATTCATTTACCTAAGTACCAGAAGCTCTACATGGTGGCACCCTGATCTACTGCTCTGTACTGTGGCACCCTGATCTACTGCTCTGTATTGTGGCACCCTGATCTACTGCTCTGTATTGTGGCACCCTGATCTACTGCTCTGTATGGTGGCACCCTGATCTACTGCTCTGTATGGTGGCACCCTGTGCTACTGCTCTGTATGGTGGCACCCTGATCTACTGCTCTGTATGGTGGCATCCTGATCTACTGCTCTGTATGGTGGCACCCTGTGCTACTGCTCTGCATGGTGGTACCCTGTGCTACTGCTCTATATGGTGGCACCCTGATCTACTGCTCTGTATGGTGACACCCTGATCTACTGCTCATGTTTTTAACTAGGATTGGTTATTAACACCTGACTAGACCAAGTTCTTTCTGCTATGAAATTTAGAATTGTTCATTTTGGTGTACTTTTTTTTTTAATGTATTAAAACGTATAAAAACAATTCCTTAATCTTAGATGATAGAAATATTTATAGAAATTATATTGACTAAAGAAATGTGAGCACCAACTTGTATCAATGAAATGACAACATTTCAAAATTTAAACTTTGTATGTCTTTCAAACTGTGTTCATTGCTAATAAAAGCTAATCCGTGTTGGCGCTCACAGTGTTTTTAGTCAATATAATTTCTACGTTTGTTTTTTTTTGTTGATGTTGTTGTTTTTAGTATGTCGTCTGGTACAAAACCGGTCTGATATCATGCACCGGTCTGATATCGTGCACCGGTCTGATATCGTGCACGAGAAGTGACTGAAGTAAGAAAAGATACGGTGCGAAATATGGCAGTGAAGAAGATTTAGATGAAGTGTGCACTCGATGTAATAAATGACTTTGTTGGTTTTCTACATTAGTGATGTTAAATCAATGAGTACAGAAGTGTATTATGATAGAGACCTGTGGGCATGTGAAATTACACAAGGTGTAAACATTGTGGCTGTATAAAATAATGATGATAAACTATTCAATCTTGTAATTTATGTCACGACAAAATTAAAACTTCAAACTATTTAAACTAAAAGTGAATCTATCAAACTATTCACAACTAAGTGTGAATCTGTTTGGTGAGAAATTTAAAACAATGTCATAGATTTATACACATACAAATTAAGAAATACAGCTCGTATTCGAGATTGGCGTCCATGCTTTATTTTTTTAGTTATCCAAATTTCTATAAATAGTTAATTATAATACATTTTATTTAAAGCGTATTTTTAGATTTTTTTATATTTATTTTTCTTTTCCATTTCATGTTTTACACTTGTACGTTATTTAATGTGAAGTATTCAGGCTGGAGATTAAAAGTCTATATAAATATTAAAGACTTAAATTTAAACACAAAATGAGACTTTCAACCTATATATCATCCCTTAACGTACAAATATAGGCCTATTCGTAATACTAGCTGTACCCAGCAAATTCTTTGCATTTAGTCCCTTAGGTTTGATCAGTATGCTAGGTTATTTTTGGTTTCGGACAGATCCGATTTTTTCATGATTTTATTACATTTTAAAGATACAAAATGATGTAGAAATACAAAAAAAAAACATTTATTTAAATGTAATTATTTAACATTTCGGCCTTTGTGTTTCATGTTTGAAAACATACGAAACTATTCAAAACAGTAGATTTAACACCGGCAAGACGCCATTTTGAATTCTTTAGTTCTACTTTCGATATTAAAATGTTTATGTATTAGGTACTTTTATATGTCATCACGTCACCATAGTTCAGCGGTTCTGAATCGGTGGTATGCTGAACCCATTCTATTTTTTTAAACTGAGTACATTTATACGTGAACTTACATGTGAGGGAGCACCCGCAGGCACATTTTAGCATCCTTTGGGGTAGGGTCGAGATGAAGGTTGAAAGCCGATGCTGTAGTGATTATACTGTAATACTTTTATATTTCATCCCGTCGCTATAATGATTATACTGTGATACTTTTATATTTCATCCCGTCGCTACAGTGATTATACTGTAATACTTTTATATTTCATCCCGTCGCTATAGTGATTATACTGTAATACTTTTATATTTCATCCCGTCGCTGTAGTGATTATACTGTAATACTTTTAGATTTCATCCCGTCACTATAGTGATTATACTGTAATACTTTTATATTTCATCCCGTCACTAAAGAAATTATACTGTAATACTTTTATATTTCATCCCGTCGCTGTAGTGATTATACTGTAATACTTTTATATTTCATCCCGTAGCTGTAGTGATTATACTGTAATACTTTTATATTTCATCCCGTCGCTATAGTGATTATACTGTAATACTTTTATAATATATCCCGTCGCTATAGTGATTATACTGTAATACTTTTATATTTCCTCCCGTCGCTACAGTGATTATACTGTAATACTTTTATATTTCATCCCGTCGCTATATTGATTATACTGTTATATTTTTATATTTTATCCCGTCGCTGTAGTGATTATACTGTTATATTTTTATATTTCATCCCGTCGCTATAGTGATTATACTGTAATACTTTTATATTTGATCCCGTCGCTATATTGATTATACTGTAATACTTTTATATTCCATCCCGTCGCTATAGTGATTATACTGTAATACTTTTATATTTCATCCCGTCGCTATATTGATTATACTGTAATACTTTTATATTCCATCCCGTCGCTATAGTGATTATACTGTAATACTTTTATATTTCATCCCGTCGCTATAGTGATTATACTGTAATACTTTTATACTGTAATACTTTTATATTTCATCCCGTCGCTATATTGATTATACTGTAATACTTTTATATTCCATCCCGTCGCTATAGTGATTATACTGTAATACTTTTATATTTCATCCCGTCGCTATAGTGATTATACTGTAATACTTTTAGATTTCATCCCGTCGCTATAGTGATTATACTGTAATACTTTTATATTTCATCCCGTCACTATAGTGATTATACTATAATACTTTTATATTTCATCCCATCGCTGTAGTGATTATACTGTAATAATATTATATTTCATCCCGTCGCTGTAGTGATTATACTGTAATACTTTTATATTTCATCCCGTCACTATAGTGATTATACTGTAATACTTTTATATTTCATCCCGTAGCTGTAGTGTTATACTGTAATACTTTTATATTTCATCCCGTCACGATAGTGATTATACTGTAATACTTTTATATTTCATCCCGTCGCTATATTGATTATACTGTAATACTTTTAGATTTCATCCCGTCGCTATAGTGATTATACTGTAATACTTTTATATTTCATCCCGTCACTATAGTGATTATACTATAATACTTTTATATTTCATCCCATCGCTGTAGTGATTATACTGTAATAATATTATATTTCATCCCGTCGCTGTAGTGATTATACTGTAATACTTTTATATTTCATCCCGTCACTATAGTGATTATACTGTAATACTTTTATATTTCATCCCGTAGCTGTAGTGTTATACTGTAATACTTTTATATTTCATCCCGTCACTATAGTGATTATACTGTAATACTTTTATATTTCATCCCGTCGCTGTAGTGATTATACTGTGATACTTTTATATTTCATCCCGTCGCTGTAGTGATTATACTGTAATACTTTTTATATTTCATCCCGTCGCTGTAGTGATTATACTGTTATATTTTTATATTTCATCCCGTCGCTGTAATGATTATACTGTGAAACTTTTATATTTCATCACGTCGCTATATTGATTATACTGTAATACTTTTATACTGTAATACTTTTATATTTCATCCCGTCACTATAGTGATTATACTATAATACTTTTATATTTCATCCCGTCGCTATATTGATTATACTGTAATACTTTTATATTCCATCCCGTCGCTATAGTGATTATACTGTAATACTTTTATATTTCATCCCGTCACTATAGTGATTATACTATAATACTTTTATATTTCATCCCATCGCTGTAGTGATTATACTGTAATAATATTATATTTCATCCCGTCGCTGTAGTGATTATACTGTAATACTTTTATATTTCATCCCGTCACTATAGTGATTATACTGTAATACTTTTATATTTCATCCCGTAGCTGTAGTGTTATACTGTAATACTTTTATATTTCATCCCGTCACGATAGTGATTATACTGTAATACTTTTATATTTCATCCCGTCGCTATATTGATTATACTGTAATACTTTTAGATTTCATCCCGTCGCTATAGTGATTATACTGTAATACTTTTATATTTCATCCCGTCACTATAGTGATTATACTATAATACTTTTATATTTCATCCCATCGCTGTAGTGATTATACTGTAATAATATTATATTTCATCCCGTCGCTGTAGTGATTATACTGTAATACTTTTATATTTCATCCCGTCACTATAGTGATTATACTGTAATACTTTTATATTTCATCCCGTAGCTGTAGTGTTATACTGTAATACTTTTATATTTCATCCCGTCACTATAGTGATTATACTGTAATACTTTTATATTTCATCCCGTCGCTGTAGTGATTATACTGTGATACTTTTTATATTTCATCCCGTCGCTGTAGTGATTATACTGTAATACTTTTATATTTCATCCCGTCGCTGTAGTGATTATACTGTTATATTTTTATATTTCATCCCGTCGCTGTAATGATTATACTGTGAAACTTTTATATTTCATCACGTCGCTATATTGATTATACTGTAATACTTTTATACTGTAATACTTTTATATTTCATCCCGTCACTATAGTGATTATAATGTAATACTTTTATATTTCATCCCGTCGCTATATTGATTATACTGTAATACTTTTATATTCCATCCCGTCGCTATAGTGATTATACTGTAATACTTTTATATTTCATCACGTCGCTATATTGATTATACTGTAATACTTTTATATTTGATCCCGTCGCTGTATTGATTATACTGTAATACTTTTATATTTGATCCCGTCGCTGTATTGATTATACTGTAATACTTTTATATTTCATCCCGTCGCTATAGTGATTATACTGTAATACTTTTATATTTCATCCCGTCGATATAGTGATTATACTGTAATACTTTTATATTTCATCCCGTCGATATAGTGATTATACTGTAATACGTTTATATTTCATCCCGTCGCTATAGTGATTATACTGTAATACTTTTATATTTCATCCCGTCGCTATAGTGATTATACTGTAATACTTTTATATTTCATCCCGTCGCTATAGTGATTATACTGTAATACTTTTATATTTCATCCCGTCTCTATAGTGATTATACTGTAATACTTTTATATTTCATCCCGTCTCTATAGTGATTATACTATAATACTTTTATATTTCATCCCATCGCTGTAGTGATTATACTGTAATAATATTATATTTCATCCCGTCGCTGTAGTGATTATACTGTAATACTTTTATATTTCATCCCGTCACTATAGTGATTATACTGTAATACTTTTATATTTCATCCCGTAGCTGTAGTGTTATACTGTAATACTTTTATATTTCATCCCGTCACTATAGTGATTATACTGTAATACTTTTATATTTCATCCCGTCGCTGTAGTGATTATACTGTGATACTTTTATATTTCATCCCGTCGCTGTAGTGATTATACTGTAATACTTTTATATTTCATCCCGTCGCTGTAGTGATTATACTGTTATATTTTTATATTTCATCCCGTCGCTGTAATGATTATACTGTGAAACTTTTATATTTCATCACGTCGCTATATTGATTATACTGTAATACTTTTATACTGTAATACTTTTATATTTCATCCCGTCACTATAGTGATTATACTATAATACTTTTATATTTCATCCCGTCGCTATATTGATTATACTGTAATACTTTTATATTCCATCCCGTCGCTATAGTGATTATACTGTAATACTTTTATATTTCATCCCGTCACTATAGTGATTATACTATAATACTTTTATATTTCATCCCATCGCTGTAGTGATTATACTGTAATAATATTATATTTCATCCCGTCGCTGTAGTGATTATACTGTAATACTTTTATATTTCATCCCGTCACTATAGTGATTATACTGTAATACTTTTATATTTCATCCCGTAGCTGTAGTGTTATACTGTAATACTTTTATATTTCATCCCGTCACGATAGTGATTATACTGTAATACTTTTATATTTCATCCCGTCGCTATATTGATTATACTGTAATACTTTTAGATTTCATCCCGTCGCTATAGTGATTATACTGTAATACTTTTATATTTCATCCCGTCACTATAGTGATTATACTATAATACTTTTATATTTCATCCCATCGCTGTAGTGATTATACTGTAATAATATTATATTTCATCCCGTCGCTGTAGTGATTATACTGTAATACTTTTATATTTCATCCCGTCACTATAGTGATTATACTGTAATACTTTTATATTTCATCCCGTAGCTGTAGTGTTATACTGTAATACTTTTATATTTCATCCCGTCACTATAGTGATTATACTGTAATACTTTTATATTTCATCCCGTCGCTGTAGTGATTATACTGTGATACTTTTATATTTCATCCCGTCGCTGTAGTGATTATACTGTAATACTTTTATATTTCATCCCGTCGCTGTAGTGATTATACTGTTATATTTTTATATTTCATCCCGTCGCTGTAATGATTATACTGTGAAACTTTTATATTTCATCACGTCGCTATATTGATTATACTGTAATACTTTTATACTGTAATACTTTTATATTTCATCCCGTCACTATAGTGATTATAATGTAATACTTTTATATTTCATCCCGTCGCTATATTGATTATACTGTAATACTTTTATATTCCATCCCGTCGCTATAGTGATTATACTGTAATACTTTTATATTTCATCACGTCGCTATATTGATTATACTGTAATACTTTTATATTTGATCCCGTCGCTGTATTGATTATACTGTAATACTTTTATATTTGATCCCGTCGCTGTATTGATTATACTGTAATACTTTTATATTTCATCCCGTCGCTATAGTGATTATACTGTAATACTTTTATATTTCATCCCGTCGATATAGTGATTATACTGTAATACTTTTATATTTCATCCCGTCGATATAGTGATTATACTGTAATACGTTTATATTTCATCCCGTCGCTATAGTGATTATACTGTAATACTTTTATATTTCATCCCGTCGCTATAGTGATTATACTGTAATACTTTTATATTTCATCCCGTCGCTATAGTGATTATACTGTAATACTTTTATATTTCATCCCGTCTCTATAGTGATTATACTGTAATACTTTTATATTTCATCCCGTCTCTATAGTGATTATACTGTAATACTTTTATATTTCATCCCGTCGCTATATTGATTATACTGTAATACTTTTATATTCCATCCCGTCGCTATAGTGATTATACTGTAATACTTTTATATTTCATCCCGTTGCTATAGTGATTATACTGTAATACTTTTAGATTTCATCCCGTCGCTGTAGTGATTATACTGTAATACTTTTGTCATCCCACAAATGTAAAGTATTCGCTACCGTTCTGATTTCATCCAATAGTTTTAAAGTATTCGCGGCAGCTCTGATTTCATCCAATAGTTTTAAAGTCTATTTATTCAATCTGATAGAATCATAAGTCTCGGTATTTATAGAAGTTTCAAATGACCCACCAGGGAGTCTGGGATTGTTTGAAGTTGGCATTTTATTCACGAGTGATGAGCAAATATTTTGTATGGGTATGTAGCAGCAGGGAACAAAATCGTGGAAGTGAGTAGCCGTCTGCACCGCCGGGCCAGTCACGTGGCACTGCTCGCATTGTCCACCGCACCAGACAATGGCCAGTGAATTCTATTTGCTCGCCGTTCCCCAGTAATTAACAGTGCTAATTGGCCGACCTATTATCATTGTTCATCGTTTGAGTCATTCAGCAGAGTTGTTTTGATTTATTTTGTTTTGTATTTTTAAATATCAGTTCATGAAGTAGATCACAGAGTATATTTTATATGAAATCATTGTTTAGTTAAACATTTGTTTTGTGTTATGTTGACTGCTCATTTCATTTTTATTTTTTTTTATTTCTTTCATAATCTATATAAATAATAGAGGTGTGTGTTCTGCTTTAAATTGAAATTAAAGAATTAAGACAACAGTATTCCAGTTTAAAATCGTCAAAAGTAAACAATAGTAATAAAAATCATGAAAAAATCGGATCTGCCCGAAACCAAAAAATAACCTAGCCTACCGATCAAGCCTAAGGGGATATAACTCTATGCGAATATTTTGCAGGGTACAGCTAGTATATAAAGAATACAGCTGCTGTCTAATTTCTTTCATCTTTAGAACATTGGATTAACCACATGTACAGATGGAGACATACATACAGCCATACAAAAATACACACCTTCTTGAGAAATCAAACCAGTAGCGGCCTTAGGGAGTGGCACGCTCCCAGACACCAACACTAAGTCGGCCCCGCGATAGAATTGATTTTAAAAAGATATTTTGCCTAGGATTAAGTCTTTAGGCCCCACATTTGACAATTGGTCCAGGCCAGACTCCTGTAACGGTAATGCTCACACCGTCTCTAATAGATTGGAGAGACAGACGGGTGGAGGGATGGATGGATCAATATGCTAACTCAATCAAAAAATTTTAAAGAAAAAAAATAAAATGTCTAATACATTTTCTCCAACGGTTTAAATTATTGAGCCCTAAATAAACAGTTGAACATTAGCACATTAAAACCTGTATTTATTTACATCACTCCATTAGGTAGTTTCTTGTATCAAGTGGGTTTATTTACATCTCCAGTATCAACCCCCCCCACACACACACACACACCCCTCTCCATTCACCATTGTTCTTATCATCCAATCGCTGAACTTTACCAGCGCGAGCACTTGCAGACGACCACATAACAAAAACAAGATGTTTAGAATTGAGTAATAGACGATTCACTCAAGGGGAGTTAAGGCAATTAGAGTGAATGAAGAGTGGCCGCCCTTCCAGCACCCGGATTGAATTAAATAGCGTTGAGGACACATTTTTTTTCTCTCTCTCTTTTATTTGATCTTTATTTGCCATGTGGGTTGCGCTATAATGGCTACTAAATGGGCGCTTCGTGTTAAAAGCTCCAAAAAGTGGCCCGCTTTCTATTTGAACAAAAAAAAACTAGCTACTTGGCTCTTAAAGAAGATTAAGTTGGTTTAAAAAAAATGGTACATCAATTAATGCACTGTCATTTGTATTGCTGTAAAAAAAAAGTATTTTTGTGTTTGTTGTCATTCCATTAAATTGAACTCTCTAGTATTTACAAAAACCAAAGAGACATTGGTCAGGTCCATTGTGTGGGACAGCGATGGAGGGCAGGCGGGGAGGGCACAGTGCTCGTGTTTGTACTTCCTGTGATATCACTTCCTGTGATGTCACCAGCGGTTCGCAATCTACTGCTGGGGTGGCGCTACACACTTCATTTAAAAAAAAATAAAATAAAACTCCACACGATGAATTATGAATCAATTAAAAAAACAGTGGGGAGTATCCGGCTCACTATTGTCTGACGACATCGGCGTTATCCGGTCTTGTTTTAAATTAATAAATCAGTTGTTTATCTATAGTGAGAGTGGTGGGGTTGGGGGTTAAGGTGGATTAGAGCAGGGATGGACAACCGCGGCCTTATGGGCCATATGTGGACTTTAAAAAAAAAAACAAGGACACGGTGACCACGTGATAGACCGGTGAACTGTTAACTGAATATATATATATAGGCGAGGTTGTCACAGGAAATTCAGAGGTCATAGGGTGGTGATCCTCCTAGAGTGGCACTTACTATAATACGTGGAAGCACGTTAGTACTTTTTGAATGAGAATGTGTTGGGGACATTTTCAGAGTCCGCCGCGGGGGAAACCAACGCTAGCTACGCCGCTGCTACAAGATACTTTGTAATGTTTTTCAAGACTCTTTGACTGAGGTATTGAAGTTATCAAATAGAAAGAAAATATTTTCTTTAAGAAATCAGCCTATCACGATCAATAAATGATTTTATGTAAAACTATTTTTAGTCCATTCCATTGGTCAGCTTTGTTTTGAATTTCGGCATGACAACTTACACCAGACCACAATACACCAGACCAGAATACACCAGACCAGAATACACCAGAACACAATACACCAGACCACAATACACCAGACCACAATACACCAGACCACAATACACCAGACCACAATACACCAGACCACAATACACCAGACCACAATACACCAGACCACAATACACCAGACCACAATACATCAGACCACAATACACCAGACCACAATACACCAGACCACAATACACCAGACCACAATACACCAGACCACAATACACCAGAACACAATACACCAGAACACAATACACCAGACCACAATACACCAGAGCACAATACACCAGAACACAATACACCTGACCAGACGTGAGTCAACTACGACCTGCTGACCAAGTACTGCTCGTCTGGACAATATACCCCCTCCTCCCCACGCACTGCCCCTCTCTGCTCCTTTACATCAATGACGTTTACATTCAATTTATATTAGTTGCAGTCCTCTCTTCGTTCGGCCCTTCTTTCAAATATAAGAACCCATTGTGGCCCACGGTTCAAAATTTTGACCATCTCTGCACTTGACTGAGCTAGTCTTGCTCTACAAGTCATTTAACGTACATTTTTCCATTTTTATACATGCGAAATACTTTTTTATGCAATATATCTTTTTAATTAGTTCACCAATAACATGAAAGAGTAAGTAAAAATTCATTCTGTTCGGAGAGATGTACATTTTCATTTTTAAAATCTCTTCATTTAACGCGAGCTCTCCCGTGCCGTTAGGTCATTTGGGGGCAAGGGGAAGGGGGGAGTCTTCAGCAGAGGGTCATGATTCCCAGGTATCAGCTACTGTATTGTTATTTTCCACATCTCCAGACTAGACCCGTTCACCTAACGCGGTGATGACAACGTTAACCTGTTGTCTCGTGTCACCCCGACACCCTCGGGCTAGAGAACATGGAGGGGGGGGGGGCAACATCGAAGGTCGATTCTCTACGATGACCTTTGGGTCTCATCATGTGATGGACTGTCAGGAGTGACTGACCGCTGGTCAGAGTGTCAGGGCGATCGAATTCATCTGGCGCGGTGGACGTCATCTGAGCCACACAGCAAGTCACGTGATGAAGTGTACAAGCCTACCTGGCGATGGGGGTGGGAAGGGGGGACAGTACCCCACATCAACAGTACATGAAACAAAACGTGTCCGTTCGTTTGATGTTAACAGTCAGTAGTTGCTCAGTGCACACTATATATGCAGTTCTAGTCTATGGCATTTACATTTAGTTGAATGGAACTACTAATTACACAAAACAAGATACTAGAGTAATAGAATAATGCAACAACAGTGTCTTTGCTACTAGTAGAACAATACAAAAGAATTTAGTAGAACATTATAGATATGTTATAAAAACTTTAAATGTGCTACCTGTTTATCCCTATATCTTTACTAATAGAATAGTATCTAAGCTCCTGGTAGAACATGACAAATGCCAC
The DNA here is from genome assembly GCA_021962125.1 of Bulinus truncatus. NCBI lineage: Eukaryota > Metazoa > Mollusca > Gastropoda > Planorbidae > Bulinus > Bulinus truncatus. The sequence continues at coordinate 137,310 of JAGDYQ010000384.1, read as the reverse complement.
TAGTATGCTATTAAATAACACTATTGAAAGAACACTGCGAATGTTACTAATTCTTTAGAATTTAGATTTCGGATAATAAGCAAAGTTACTATTTTATTTATATCTAAATGAGTCAAACATTAACTTAATATAACATACTAAATATAGAGTTCATTAGATTACATCACAGAACAAATATTATACAGCATGTGCATAGATAATTAATGGTGTCTTACATTGGCTAATGAATACCGCCTTTCATAGTAATATAATAAATACCACCTTTCATAGTACTATAATAAATACCACCTTTCATAGTACTATAATAAATACCACCTTTCATAGTACTATAATAAATACCACCCTTTCATAGTACTATAATAAATACCACCTATCATAGTACTCGTGGGACGGATGGCCGAGTGGTGTAGATAATCGACTGTCGACCTGAGAGTCCTGGGTTCGATCCTCGGTGAGGCCCATGGAATTTATCCAGGTGAAATTTGGTGCAAAGTCGTCCCACAAGTCCACCCAGCTTTAAATGGGTACCTGACTTAAGTTGGGGAAGTAAAGGCGGCTGGGCGTTGTGCTAACCACACAATCCCTTCATATGCCGAGGTTATAGAAACAGATGAATTCTACACTTCATCTGCCCCGAAGGCCCGTTAGGGCTAAGAAGGGAACTTTACTTTTTTTTCATAGTACTATAATAAATACCACCTTTCATAGTACTATAATAAGTACCACCTTTCATAGTACTATAATAAATACCACCTTTCTTAGTACTATAATAAATACCACCTTTCATAGTACTATAATAAATACCACCTTTCATAGTACTATAGGCTTTTTTGTTGCAATGAACTTATTCCTAAATACCACCTTTCATAGTACTCTAGTGTAGAATGCACCTGTTTCTATAACCTTGGCATATGAAGTGTAAAATTCACCTGTTTCTATAAACTCGGCATATGAAGTGTAGAATTCACCTGTTTCTATAACCTCGGCATATGAAGTGTAGAATTCACCTGTTTCTATAACCTCGGCATATGAAGTGTAGAATTCACCTGTTTCTATAACCTCGCATATGAAGTGTAGAATTCACCTGTTTCTATAACCTCGGCATATGAAGTGTAGAATTCACCTGTTTCTATAACCTCGGCATATGAAGGGGTTGTGTGGTTAGCACAACGCCCAGCCGCCTTTACTTCCCCCAACTTATGTCAAATATCCATTTAAAGCTGGGTGGACTTCTGGGACTTCAACCAACTTTTCCTAGGACCTGGAAAAATTCCCTTAATTCTTATCGAGATTCGAACCCAGGACTTTCAGATCAACTTTCGAGCATCTATACAACTCGGCCTTCAATCCAATATAGCTAATATGTTACCTAAAAAAACGCGATAGAGTGAAGGCGCGAAAGTCGAGAGGTGTAGTGTCGAGGGAAGGTTGTATTTACTCTCTTGATTATAGTCACTGTTTATGTTGACCAAAATATTACTGTTATTTTATATAGCAGAGGTATCTGTGAGGCTCTTTGTTAACTTTGACACTCATATTTTTTTCATCTCTTAGCAACTAAATTTTGTTATATGGTAACTATGGTACCATATCACTATGATGGCTATGGTACTATATGACTATGGTGACTATGACACTAAATCGCTATATTGACTATGGTGGATATGGTACTATAGTACTATGGTGACTATGACACTATACCTCTGTAGTACTATGGTATTTCATGACTATGGTACTATATGACTATGGTGACTATGGTACTATATGATTATGGTGACTATGGTACTATATGACTATGGTGACTATGGTACTATATGATTATGGTGACTATGGTACTATATGACTATGGTGACTATGGTACTATATGACTATGGTGACTATGATACTATATGACTATGGTGACTATGATACTATGTGACTATGGTGACTATGACACTAAATCGCTATATTGACTATGGTACTATATGACTATGGTGACTATGGTTCTTTATGGCTATGGTGACTATGATACTATGTGACTATGGTGACTATGGTATTTCATGACTATGATACTATATGACTTTGGTGACTATGGTTCTTTATGACGATGGTGACTATGGTACTACATGACTTTTGTGACTATGGTACTATATGCCTATGGTGACTATGGTTCTTTATGACTATGGTGACTATGGTACTATATGACTATGGTGACTATGGTACTATATGATTATGGTGACTATGGTACTATATGACTATGGTGACTATGGTACTATATGATTATGGTGACTATGGTACTATATGACTATGGTGAATATGGTACTATATGACTATGGTACTATATGACTATGTTGACTATGATACTATATGACTATGGTGACTATTAGCTGACTATGGTACTATGTGACTATGGTGACTATGGTGTCCATGTGACTATGATGAAGTACTAGAGTGCGGGTCTCATAATACTCGGCCGTCCACCATTCGACTCTAAATTTAGTTTTGTTTTATAATTTGTTATATAGACACAACGAATGAGTGTGCATTAAGAATGAATACAGACAATCCGCAATATCTTGTGTGGTTAGGGGCTGTCCATTAATTACGTCAACAAAATTGGGGGTGGGGAGTCAGAAAATTTTTTACAATTGTTGACAAGGGGGAGGGGGGAGGTCAAGAAAAGTTGACGTCAATAATGTTAACTTTTTTAAAATTTAATGTAATTACTTAAATATAGGCAAATTAAGCAGCGCTTGTCGTACTGTGTTACACACTCGCTTAACATTCAGTATTTTAACTAAACTAACTATATTCCTACTAATTTTGCCACATTTTGAAAGCCACCTTTTTTTTTGGGGGGGGGGCTGTAATCAAATGTTGACGTAATTTTATAGGGGGGGGGGTCTCTGGAAGTTTGACAAGTTGTTGACAAGGGGGGGGGGTAAAAATCGCCAAAAATTTGTTGACATAAATAATGGACAGCCCCTTACCAACTACTGGATTTAGTTTCACCAGAAACAATTAATGTGATCACAGTTTCCGTATCGACCTCTGACCCACGGTACACTACGTCTACACCGATGGATCGTACTTATACAAGTTTACAATCATAACTAAGGAATGTAGATCATTGTCACACACACACACACACACTCCGCCCCTTGTCCCCCTCCCCCCCTCTCTTGCCTCAAAAAATGTTTTAAATGTTAAACAAAGACAATGACGCGGCGTCTGAATGTGTCGCCCCCTACCGGTCAATAAAGGGAAGCAATAATCGTTAAATACCAAAGTCTATCACAGCCAAGGGACATCATTCTGTAATCTCTACCTTTCTTCTAAAAACATCTCTAATCCTCTCTGCTGCTTCTTTTCATATTAATATATCCAGGCGCGCAGTCTCTCGCGTTATCTGCACGATCAACAACATTTACTTCCCTTAGATTCAATTCGGAATGTTAACAATGAGGGGTTATTGGTCGTGATCTCTGGCTAATAGCCGCCCTTGGTGTCGTTAAATGGATGTTATCGCTACCCCCCCCCCCAAACAACCCCCACCCCCGTTTGGTCTGTCCTGCTGAGGGCGCTCAACAAAGGAATTATCTTCAACCAGTTTTGCCCGTGGGTGACAAAAATATCAAATTTAAACTTTCTTTCAAACTTAAACGATTCAAGCACTTAAAATTTGTGTTTAACCATTTTTAAAATCAAATTTTCAAGTTTATTTGACTAATATTTCTTGTGGTCGTATCCACGTAGATATCAGAATTGACAAACGTGCTGCCTAGAGGAAATGGTCACTCGTGTTTAGTTGTGATAAAGACATGGGTCACCGTGGTTGGTAGGTTGTGGATAAGAGAAGAAGCTGTGACTTCTCGTGAGGTAATGAGGCTGGAAAACAGGATCTGCTGGAAGTAAAAGAAATTCACACCCTGAAACATGACATCAAATAACAATATGACATAGTGGCAAAAAAAATGTACATTAATTGACAAAAGATAAATAAGTCTAGCAGTGAAAATAATCATATGCACAGATAGACAGACATACAGACAGAGTCACGGAAGAACCGACGGATGGATCAAAGAGATAGATAGATAGATAGATAGATAGATAGATAGATAGATAGATAGATAGATAGATAGATAGATAGATAGATAGATAGATAGATAGATAGATAGATAGATAGATAGATAGATAGATAGATAGATAGATAGATAGATAGATAGATAGATAGATAGATAGATAGATAGATAGATAGATAGATAGAGACAATCTGACGGACAGTCAGATAACTAATAGTTAGATAGTCAGATATATAGTCAGATAGACAGGCAATCAGATAGACAGATAGGCAGATAAACAGACAGATAGTCCGAAAGACAGATAGTCAGATAGACAGACATATATATGCATGTTACTTAGCTGAGCTACTAAACAAAGAGACAAAGGGAAATAAATATTCATTTTCATCTGCATATTTAACTGAGCAAATAAAACAATGAATACAAATTAAATGGATCAAACCAATTAGCCTGCAGACAACCAGCTCTTTATGTGCAGGTGTCGTCAACTAGTTTCATTCAGTAGTCTTTGTCACTTTACACATGTGACTTCATCATCAATGACCACTGTCACTATACACATCTGACCTCATCATCATTGACCACTGTCACTATACACATGTGACTTCATCATCATTGACCACTGTCACTATACACAGCTGGCCTCATATCATTGACCACTGTCACTATACACATCATCATTGACCACTGTCACTATACACATGTGACTTCATCATCATTGACCACTGTCACTATACAAATCTGACATCAGTCTGTTAGACTGTAACTAGACATAGCTGACTTCATCATCAATGACCACTGTCACTAAACACAGCTGACTTCATCATCAATGACCACTGTCACTATACACATGTGACTTCATGATCAATGACCACTGTCACTAAACACATGTGACTTCATCATCATTGACCACTGTCACTATACACATATGACTTCATCATCATTGACCACTGTCACTATACACAGCTGACTTCATCATCATTGACCACTGTCACTAAACACAGCTGACTTCATCATCAATGACCACTGTCACTATACACAGCTGGCCTCATATCATTGACCACTGTCACTATACACAGCTGACTTCATCATCATTGACCACTGTCACTATACAAATCTGACATCAGTCTGTTAGACTGTAACTAGACATAGCTGACCTCATCATCAATGACCACTGTCACTATACACATCTGACATCATCATCATGGACCATTGTCACTAAACACATCTGACTTCATCATCAATGACCACTGTCACTATACACATCTGACTTCATGATCAATGACCACTGTAAAGAACACAAACATACATCGTAGATGAATTGTGACCAAACAACCACTTTAGTATTGTATTCATTTCACTTAAATTGCACTTCCTTCCAAATTACTTCCCTTTTTTTCTTTAATTGTTCTCTAAAAACAGTTTGAATATAAAAAAAAATTGAAGTTCAATCAATAACATTAACAATAATCACTTTCATGGACTGATAAAAAACAATAAATGTCGCTACATAACAGGTACTTGTTTTCGATGTTGATTTCTATTGAATAAGGAATAAAACAGTTCAAAAAGAGTTAATATTTTTTTTTCTTAAATATATGTATATAAAGAGAGAATTGATATACAAAATATAGGTAGACAGACATGCGGGCAGAGAGATAGATAGATAGATAGATATATGTGTGTGTGCCTATGTGTGTTTGTGTGTGTCTATGTGTGTGTATGTGTGTCTATACGTGTGTATGTGTGTATGTTTGTGTGTATGTGTGTGTCTAGGTGTGTATATGTGTGTATGTTTGTATATATGTGTGTGTGTGTGTGTGTTTATATATGTGTGTGTGTATACTTAAAGTTTTTAATGCTAGTTTTAATTTAATGTAATGCATTTTTTAGGGTTTGAAAAAATGTATGTAATATGTATGTATTGTGTATGTAATATGTATGCATGTTTACATAAAATGCAGAACTTTTCCAAGGTTTTCACGGGACAATAAACAGGTTTTCAGATATATTTGTGGCCCGCAGATTTGATAGGGACTTGTTATGTATATCATTCCTTACAGTAGAGTTCGTAAACATTAGTTTCATACATTCATACACACATACACATGCCAAATATACACTCACATAAATATCTGCATATATGTATACATACATTCATTCATACATACATACATACATATCATACTTACATACATAACATACATACTTACATACATAGCATACTTACATACATAACATACAAACATACATAACATACTTACATACATAACATACTTACATGCATACAATCATACATAACATACATACTTAATAAAATACATAACATCCATGCAAAACTTAAATACATAACATCCATACATAACTTATATACATAACATACATACATAACATACATACATAACATACATACATAACATACATACATAACATACATACATAACATACATACATAACATACATACATAACATACATACATAACATACATACATAACATACATACATAACATACATACATAACATACATACATAACATACATACATAACATACATACATAACATACATAACATACATAACATACATAACATACATAACATACATAACATACATAACATACATAACATACATAACATACATACATAACATAAATACGCAACATACATACATAACATACATACATAACATACATACATAACATACATACATAACATACATACATAACATACATACATAACATACATACATAACATACATACATAACATACATACATAACATACATACATAACATACATACATAACATCCATACATAACTTACATACATAACATACATACATAACATACTTACATAACATACTTACATGCGTAACATACATACTTAATAAAAATACATAACATCCATACATAACTTACATACATAACTTACATACATACATATATACATAACATACTTACATACATAACATACATACTGAATAAAAATGCATAACATACATACATAACATACATACATACATAACATACATACTTAATAAAAATTCATAACATCCATACATAACTTACATACATAACATACTTACATACATAACATAATACTTAATAAAAATACATAACATCCATACATAACTTACATACATAACTTACATACATACATACATACATAACATACTTACATACATAACATACATACTTAATAAAAATACATAACATCTATACATAACTTACATACATAACTTACAAACATACATATATACCTAACACATACGTACTTTCTTTCAAATAGAAAGAGAAGATAATCGTGTTAAAATCGTGTTAAAATCGTGTTAAATTCGTGTTAAAGTCATAAACATGAAATGAATCTCTTTGACCACACCAATATTTTAAATCCCACTTGTAGCATTGATCCCACTTGTAGCATTGATCCCACTTGTAGCATTGATCCCACTTGTAGCATTGATCCCACTTGTAGCATTGATCATTTGAAAATTGTAAAAGTGTTGAGTGTCAAAGAACTCACGATCTCATTACAGAAAACATTTTATTTTAAGAACAACACATCAGAAATGTTATTAGTTTGATTGATATGTTGGGGTGAAACAATTGCAGAAGACATTCTGGGGCAACCCATCCATCATGTCAGGGGTGACAGACAAAAGATTGTGACTAATGTTATGACATTTTGATCGAAATGTGCAGAACTGAATTGGACCATACATTAAATAACTTTTTTTTTTATTTTCTTCTTTACACTCATTCCTTAACGCAAAACACAGCCATGATGGACAAGGGGAGTGAATTCAGAAATTCAATGCATCAAGTGACACAGATAACAAATGGGGGGAGACCTCGGTGGCTGTGATCCATACAAGATGGATGACAAAGCTGTCACCCCTCTCCGATGATCCCATTGTTTGATGGCTCAGTTAGAAAACAGAATTTTCCATTTTATGCTTAGTGAACGAAGATTATGTAGATGGAAATATAACGGTGGAAAATGAATGTAGTCATTTTGATTGAAAATAAAACAGATGTGTATTATATTTCGTCTTTTTAAACTAGTTTCTTGTTTTAGAACTTCAAGTACGTGTAGGAAAAACATTGAAAATTTATGGTGAATTATGTTGGCATGATTTATTTATGTACATGTACATATTTATTAAAGTTAAGTAATTTAAGCAAGTTGTTATAAATAGATAGTGAAACAAACTGACATAAAGATAGATGTTTTGATTGATTGGCTGATAATAACATAAAAGCAAAAGCCAACAATTAGATTTGTTGGCTTAAAAAAAATTGAAATAAGCAAATCATATTGGTGCACACGCTTTCTTTTAGTCAATGAAATTTATATAAATATTACTATGATCTAAGCCATCTTAATAACAGTCTATTGTTTTTAAGTTATTATATATATATATATATATATATATATATATATATATATATATATATATGATAACCTCAGTTACTGATGATCCATACGTAAATTTTAATCTAATATCTTGACTTATCTAAAGGCAATATCATTTTAAACTAAACATTTTGCATTACCTCGATATTAACTAAAAGAATAATATACTGCATAAAGAAATGTTTGGCTCGATTTGAAACTAACAATAATTATAAATACAAAAATAAAAAGGGGAAGAATGACCCCCCACAGAGTGTGAGAAAATATATCACTCGGTGATTTAGACTTATCGGTCTATTACAGATCTGATTGAGATTAAAATAACGTAAATTGTAATACGTCTAATTAATCTGTAATACGGCCACTTAATTTGTAATACGATTGATATATTCCCAGTGTCTGTGAATCTAACACGTTCATGTTTACTAATGCTACTGTATTTATTTACAGCGGGGACTGGAATAAGTTACAGCAATCTGACAGTGTTATTCTCTACACTGTCCTCCCCCCCCCCCAGCCCCACCCCATGTAGTGATAAGACATCACACACACACACACAGCCAATCATCAAACAGAGCTGTGGTCGTCAATGCAGCCGGCAGGAAATGTTTCTTGGGAAGGATGAGTTCTTCAGTGTTAGAGAATACAAAATTTATTCAAGTTTTATGGAATAGTTTAGGATTGGACTTCTTGTGTAGTAAATATTTTTTTTTTATTAATCGTTTTGATGTTCCTGCAGACATCACATTTTTTTTTATCAATTGATCTTATATCCAGTAAGTCGACATGGTTGTGACAGTTTTTGTATAACCCTTACTTTATCAGGGTCTGTGAGTCATCATAAATTTGAGACCAATTTGAAAAATGGAGACTTTGACTTTGACCATTTGAAGACAAGGGCACGAATGGTCGTGCGGTAAAGGGCTCGACTGTCGACCTGAAAGTACCTGGTCCGATCTCCGGTGAGGACCAATGAAATTGTTCAAGTCTTTGCTCAAGTTCTCAATATATCTCCCATGCTGCCTCCATGGCCATTGCATTTTCGGCTATGGTGGGGATGAAAGAAGGGCACCATAAAAACCATCCCATTAGTGGTTTATAGGATCTAAGAGATTTCATGTCATCGTTACAGGGACATCACACACCATTTGAAAACAATGAGATATTTATGATCTGCTTGTTGCTATTAACATAATTTCAACTGACGTACAATAAAGCCAATTATTTGTTTGTGTATCGTAATAGTTCACTGTGACTCCCTACTGGAATGTGTATTGAACAAGTTGTTTCATCTATCAACTTTCACTGCTAACAAATCACGTTATCACGTTATCTCTGTTATTTGTGTGTCATGAGATCCTACAGCCATACTTTGGTCTTTCGGTGCCCTGGGCTGAGACTTCCAGAGAAACGTGGCCAAATTTCATTCCAGGGCCCTCTTAGTAGCAAATTTCTTTAGATACCTTTGTGTTGGTAGACACAGAAGGTAACCTAATTGCGTACAGGCAAAACGTTTTACGTGGTCAAATTGTTTCAAAATGTTTTCATTTTAAATTTTTTACTTTGTTGCTGCTGTTTATTAGTTTTATGTTTTGTTTTCATGAATTGATTGAATGAACAGTAAAAACAAGCATTATAGACTTTATATATTTATATTCGAAACTAACTCCTTCACGTATGGCAGTACTTGATCGTCATCAAGACAATCTATATGTCTCTGTCTACGTAAGACAAAACAAATGTCTTAACGGAGTAAACTTAATAGATAAGTCAAGAGAACTGGTAGTTATGAAGATCGTGGAGTAGCCAATCAGAACACGCTGTGACACATTGCTTCGGCTCCCACCCAACCCATACTCTCGACCTGGTAGATTGTCTTTCATTGTGTGATCAATCACTCGGGGGAGGGGGGGCAGCGACAATCATTTCCATACACTGATATATGATGACTGTCTTGTCGAAGTAGAGTTATCGGCCGTTATCCAAGTTTTCTTTGTCTTCATACACCATTCGTGTTAACAACAAGCATGTGTACAACATTCACAAGTAGAACTTACACTTTACACAATTTACGTAATACAACTTTTGTTTAACCCAACATGGATTTTAATAATAAAACATTTTATGTATGCAGCTTACATCCATTTATGTAACTTACATTTGTAAAAAAATTTATTTACTAAAAACATATCAAAAGGATAAGTACGTAAATAAGTAGACATGCAGGCAAGTAAGTAGATAGACAGGCAAGTAAGTAGACAAGCAGGCGAATAAGTAGACAGACAGGCAGACAAGTAAGTAGACAGACAGGCAAGTAAGTAGACAAGCAGGCGAATAAGTAGACAGACAGGCAGACAAGTAAGTAGACAGGCAGGCAAGTAAGTAGACAGGCAGGCGAATAAGTAGACAGGCAGGCAAGTAAGTAGATAGGCAGGCAAATAAGAATTTTGGCAGGAAAGTACGTAGACAGGCAGGCAAGTAAGTAAACAGACAGAAAAGTAAGTAGACAGGCAGGCAAGTACGTAAACATGCTGGCACGTAAGTAGATATGCAGGCAGGCAAGTAAGTGGACAAGCAGGCAAGAAAGTAGACAGGCGGGAATGTAAGAAGACTGACAGGAAAGGAAGTAGAAAGGCTGGCATATAAGTAGACAGGCGGGAAGACAGATCAAAGGTTAAACAAAAAGACAGCAAATAGTATGTTATAATTGAGTACACATTCCGACTAAAGAGACTATTTAGAAAGTTGTTATGTTTTCACTGAGTTTGTGTAAACATCATCAATATAGTATATAGAGTATCAATGGCTATAGTTGTACTAAATAATGGTGTCTTTGTAAGAGTTATTATGGAGACAATATTTCTGTATAATTAATTCATTCATAATATTAGCTTTCTGTTCACTGCTTTTTTTTTGTAAATGTATGTCTCTCTTATTAGCTCTATGACTACATGTGTTATTTATTGAATACTTTCTGATTGTGTATATGTAAGTCAATGGTATATCTGTTTATTACTTTATGTGTATATGGATGTCAATTATCTGCTAATTTGGTGGTTAAGTCTGTACATGAAGGTCACTACACTATAATTAGTCAGTACGCTAGACTAAATAACCTGTGTGTAAATATATGTCAGTGATGACAGCTAGCTACAGACACAATACAGACCAAGACTTGTCAGTGATGACAGCCAGCTACAGACACAATACAGACCAAGACTTGTCAGTGATGACAGCTAGCTACAGACACAATACAGACCAAGACTTGTCAGTGATGACAGCTAGCTACAGACACAATACAGACCAAGACTTGTCAGTGATGACAGCTAGCTACAGACACAATACAGACCAAGACTTGTCAGTGATGACAGCTAGCTACAGACACAATACAGACCAAGACTTGTCAGTGATGACAGCTAGCTACAGACACAATACAGACCAAGACTTGTCAGTGATGACAGCTAGCTACAGACACAATACAGACCAAGACTTGTCAGTGATGACAGCTAGCTACAGACACAATACAGACTAAGACTTGTCAGTGATGACAGCTAGCTACAGACACAATACAGACCAAGACTTGTCAGTGATGACAGCTAGCTACAGACAATACAGACCAAGACTTGTCAGTGATGACAGCTAGCTACAGACACAATACAGACCAAGACTTGTGGAGCAGTGTGGACGAATACAATAGTCACAGATTTCGCCAAACAAGAGAAATGAGCCAGTTCCGCTGGTCATAATTTTATTATTTTCTGGTCACACTTGTCCCGGTGTCGCTGGCCGGATGATAATTTCTATCATGTGTCACTTTTATTGAAATGTCATATCTCGTCACGTGATGGCGAGAGAAAGAGACTGAAGAATTGCGTCACGTGATCAACTGAAGAAACATTTGCAACTTGAGTCGAGCAAAGATCAAAGTTTAACAATGTGTCATCTTCAAGACGAAATATAATAAACTATGTCAATGAAAAAACTGTGCACAATACACTCAACTGTAGACATATGTAGACAATACACTCAACTGTAGACATATGTAGACAACACACTCAACTGTAGATATATGTAGACAACACACTCAACTGTAGACATATGTAGACAACACACTCAACTGTAGACATATGTAGACAATACACTCAACTGTAGACATATGTAGACAACACACTCAACTGTAGACATATGTAGACAACACACTCAACTGTAGACATATGTAGACAACACACTCAACTGTAGACAGGGGTTTTTTTGCCATGCAGCGCGCCGGATCTGCGATCCGGCACCTCTGAAATGCAACCCGGCACCTCTTATAGTTTTCTTCATTTGGTAAAATGTTAAAAACTTCAGAGACCCACCACCTCTTATTGAAGAGACCCACTACCTCTTATTGAGCAAAAAAACCCCTGACTGTAGACATATGTAGACAACACACTCAACTGTAGACATATGTAGACAACACACTCAACTGTAGACATATGTGGACATGACACGCAAATCGAACGATGGATAAGGAATCCTGAAATTGAAGTTGAAAAATATCAAAGCTGATTTGGTTATACTGACAATATATATTGCCATTCATAGCCCTAAAACTTATTTCACAACACTGAATCTACCAATGGACTGGATGCACCTACTCTATATATTAAGTAACACAGATTGTTATTTACAATTTGATGAACGTACCTGTCTCCAGTGACGCATGTCACATGACACATGTCACATGACACATAGTAAAACCTCAGGAACAAAGAAAACAGAAAGTAACAGTATTAACTTACAATGTGTGTAAGAAATATTACATATAAAACATTCGCTTGCTCACTAATACTGCACGATACTAGCATATATATTATTCTTCATTAGATAGATTTAGAGAACAAAATAGTATAACATAGTCATACTACACGATATTACAATATATATATATATATATATATATATATATAATATATATATATATTTAGCATATATCATATATTTTTGCTTTATTAGATATAACTTATTGTAGATTTATAAAAAATAATAAAACATATACCCGGTACTTACTTCACGATAAATCTGATATTTTTGGAAATATATAAAGAAAATATTTTTTAATAGACTTTTATTAATAAAAGTTTTTATCTTACAAATATTTATGTAGATTTTATTGACTAACAAAATGTTAAATTGGGAAAAATAAAAATACGACGAAAAAGAAAGAAAACTACTGAAACCATTATTTTAGTCATACTAGCCAAGTTACTCTTATACATAATAGAACAGTTAAATACAATTTTGTAACAAACTAATCTTAATTATTTTATAATTAAAGAGTTTAGATAGATAGATAGATAGATAGATAGATAGATAGATAGATAGATAGATAGATAGATAGATAGATAGATAGATAGATAGATAGATAGATAGATAGATAGATAGATAGATAGATAGATAGATAGATAGATAGATAGATAGATAGATAGATAGATAGATAGATAGATAGATAGATAGATAGATAGATAGATAGATAGATAGATAGATAGATAGATAGATAGATAGATAGATAGATAGATAGATAGATAGATAGATAGATAGATAGATAGATAGATAGATAGATAGATAGATAGATAGAACAGAATTATGTCGATAACCTGAACCTCTTAGTTTGTAAAAATGTCCAGAAAAAGATTTGCGCCAAACTTGATTATGTTATAACAAAGAGTGTTAAGTTTCATCATCTGTCCACTCATTGAAGTCCCGTCTAATGGATAGATACTTATTAGATTGGACTCATGACAAACAATATTTGAATACGTGTATAATATCCTCCTCTTTGTCAAAGAAATTCAAAGCTTACAGCAACTGTTATTTAAATTTTTTAGGTGTTTTAAGCCTTTCCGGAAATCAGACAGTTATGGATATTGTTCTTTTTTCCATGAAATTAGCATAATCATTCATATGAATTCAGAAGTATAAAGTGTCATTAAATAATGTCATCTTTCTTCAGAAGTTCTTCAATGTTCCAATAAAATGCATGCACAATATTTTAAAATTCTAAACGTCATTGAAATAAACTACAAGCTCATTTTTTATCCAAATTTAATTTAAAATAAAAACAAAAAAATAAACTTTTTATTAAAAAAAAGACCTAAAGAGAACCCGAAAAATTCATTTCTAACACTGAAAAATGTATCACGTAGGTATTAACTAAGACCATACAATTTATCAATATTTTAGTGTCAATTAAAATATTATGAACTTCCCAGGTTAATAAAAAATAAATAAAAGCTCGACTAAATTGTACAAAGTATATTGAAAGTGATATACTACTACGTGTATACTTCCAGTGACTAATTTGTGCAAAGTATTTTGGTAGTGATGTACTACTTGCATACTTCCAGTGACTAATTTTTACAAAGTATATTGGAAGTCATGTACTACTTGTATACTTTCAGGGACTAATTTTTACAAAGTATATTGGAAGTGATGTACTACTTGTATACTTTCAGGGACTAATTTTTACAAAGTATATTGGAAGTGATGTACTACTTGTATACTTTCAGGGACTAATTTTTACATTTTTTACAAAGTATATTGGACGTGATATACATTCTTGTATACTTCCAGTGACTATTTGAAATACAAATAAAATAACCGAATAAAGTTTAGCACCAAGAGTTGTTGCTTGTTATAGTCATTATAATTGGTCATTACATTATTTGTGCCAATAACTTCATTTTTGTATTTGGTCATTACATTATTTGTGCCACTATCTTCATTGTTGTATTTCATGTTATTTATTAGTGACTGTGTGAAATACAACACAAATTTGTCTTTCATTACAACATAGGTGAGAGACAATGATCATTTTCCTGTTATTATAAAATCGTTAAATAAAAAGCCCGATCATTATACAACATATTTACATGATGTGAACTATGTAATACATTAGACACTCATTGTGCACAACTTGATGTGGTTCAGTTAGGAATAGATTAGTAATAGCTCATCAAGTCAGCCAAAGAAAGAATTGCAACGAAAATATCATCATCAATAAGTCCAATTATTTCATCAATATTTTCTGCAATAAGTTCACTGTTTTTAAGTTCAGCGAGTTCATAATTTGAATAGAATCAAGTCCCATAACTCTTGTTTTTTGTGTATTTTGTTCTTGTTCTCTCCCCTGGTGAAGGAAGTAAGTGCACAGTGTCACGCCTCGTCAATGCGTGTTCTCCAGAGGTCTGCTCTCCATTATATTTTGTGTGGAGACAACACCAACATCGGCTCAAACCGTGATCAAACTGACAGGCCTGAAGAAAATTGACATGGATGAAATTCCACGTCACGGAAGAGATTTTTTTCCTTCCTTAAGAACGAAATAGAAACAAAAGAAATGTTTTTTTTTTTGGTCATTTTATCGTCTTCCATGTCTCAAGGGGCAGGGCGACTGCCTGCGAACGAAATCCGATTAGAATTCTGTTTCACTGTTCAAATGACAGATACTCTACAGAACATTGGCAGCACCAACCCCCTCCCCCCTCTCCAAACCTCCCCCCACCCCCCCCCCCGACTGCTGGCCTCCAATAATAAAGCAGAAGTTGACGAAGAGAAGTCCAGGTCGCTCGACTGATCACAGCAGACGACATCATATCAATTACTCATCAGAATAGAAAACTCATTTTACGCTTGGGTGATTTGGCAATAGAATAAATTTCCTTCCCGAGTCGCAACACTGGTTCGGAATTAAACGACCGATTCCGGAAGGAAATGCACGAGCAATCCGTGGACTTTGGACGAGATTAGCCGAGTAATTGTTTCTGTGTAAGGAGGGGGCGTTGTCTGGCACTGTGCCTGCTGTACACTGACAAGAAGAGTTGAGCCACTCAGACTGTGTTCTTTGATTTGAAAAGAATGAAGTTCATTGAAAGGAACTGGAACTAATGCCAGACATCGAATTAAATCTACAGTTTCTAGGAACTAATGCTATGCATCGAATTGAATCTACAGTTTCAAGGAAATGAATCAGAATCCTTAAACATTTTGTTTTCAAATATAAAAAAATATTAAATTTTTTTGTACAAAGGTGATCGCCATTAATGCTAAGAATCATAGACTGTTACCAACAGGCAGATCAGGAGAATTATTAGATGGGGGGGGGGGGTCTTTCAGGTGGAAGTTGTAAGTAATAAGTTGAAAGATCATTACACTGTTTGGAAAGATCATTACACTGTTTGGAAAGATCATTACACTGTTTGGAAAGATCATTACACTGTTTGGAAAGATCATTACACTGTTTGGAAAGACCATTACACTGTTTGGAAAGACCATTACACTGTTTGGTAAGACCATTACGCTGTTTGGTAAGACCATTACACTGTTTGGTAAGACCATTACGCTGTTTGGTAAGACCATTACACTGTTTGGTAAGACCATTACACTGTTTGGTAAGACCATTACACTGTTTGGAAAGACCATTAAACTGTTTGGTAAGACCATTACACTGTTTGGTAAGACCATTACGCTGTTTGGAAAGACCATTACACTGTTTGGAAAGACCATTACGCTGTTTGGTAAGACCATTACGCTGTTTGGTAAGACCATTACACTGTTTGGTAAGACCATTACGCTGTTTGGTAAGACCATTACACTGTTTGGTAAGACCATTACGCTGTTTGGTAAGACCATTACACTGTTTGGTAAGACCATTACACTGTTTGGAAAGACCATTACACTGTTTGGTAAGACCATTACACTGTTTGGTAAGACCATTACGCTGTTTGGTAAGACCATTACACTGTTTGGTAAGACCATTACGCTGTTTGGTAAGACCATTACACTGTTTGGTAAGACCATTACACTGTTTGGTAAGACCATTACGCTGTTTGGTAAGACCATTACACTGTTTGGTAAGACCATTACACTGTTTGGAAAGACCATTACACTGTTTGGTAAGACCATTACACTGTTTGGTAAGACCATTACGCTGTTTGGTAAGACCATTACGCTGTTTGGTAAGACCATTACACTGTTTGGAAAGACCATTACACTGTTTGGTCAGACCATTACACTGTTTGGTAAGACCATTACACTGTTTGGAAAGACCATTACACTGTTTGGAAAGACCATTACACTGTTTGGTAAGACCATTACGCTGTTTGGTAAGGCCATTACACTGTTTGGTAAGACCATTACACTGTTTGGTAAGACCATTACACTGTTTGGTAAGACCATTACACTGTTTGGTAAGACCATTACGCTGTTTGGTAAGACCATTACACTGTTTGGAAAGACCATTACACTGTTTGGAAAGACCATTACACTGTTTGGTAGGACCATTACACTGTTTGGTAAGCAGAAAAATTGAGCCAGGCCCTCAATAAAAGAAAGTACCGGTAGTTGATTGAATTAAAAAAAAAAGCATTTTAAAATAATTAAATTAATTCCTAATAACATTGTGATTGACTTGTTTTAATGATATAATGACATGTATGTGTATGTGTGTGATGTGTGTGATGTGTGTGTGTGCGTGAGAGGGGGGTGGGTAGTGGGTGTAGAAGTGTGTATATATATATATATATATATATATATATATATATATATATATATGTATATAGAAAGAGAGAGAGATATAGAGAGAGGGGAGAGAGAGAGAGAGTATGGCTGATGGAAGAAAATAATCCATTAGCTAGAAGTAAGTACAAGGATGTTTGAGTCAATGTATTATATGTTTATTTAATTATTAGGTGTAGTTATTTTTATTGTCTTCCATTCTATAAGTTTAAATTTAGACCACGGGGATTCACTACTGTATTGGTGTGTATTTAATATAGGCATGGCTAATTGTGATATACATGTAATGGCATAATGTAGTTTTCAAAAAGAAAAATGTTTTATGTTTAGATTAAACAGATAGTTAAGGTGTAAGTTCAGTGAAACGTACAGATTACCGAAACATTTATACGGAAAAATTTAATGAGCTAATAGATTAGATATTTTATATAGTTTACGTGGATGTAGATAAATATGTTGGTGTGTGTGGTGATGGACGGATAGACGAATTAAAAAATAAAAAGAAATCTTGTTAAAATCAATGCTATGTTTTAAACAATTAATACATTGTGGAAAGCTTGTCATCCTTACATTGAATATTACTGCTCAGGGGAGGATAATGGGTGTGGTGGGGAGGAGAGGTTAATGGGCTAGCGCTGGCAGAGGGCTTATATTTTAATAGCTTCACAGAGACAGTGTTGTCAGGTCAGCTAATGGACTTGTGTGTCAGCAGATTGTTTTAGTGCCGCCCAAAGGATTTGGCGGGAAGCAGCAAATGTGAGCCATTTTATGTCCCGAAGGAGACCTCGAGCTGTTTATAGGATGGAGGGGGTAGAGGTGGAAGGTTTTCATTTTCTGTTTCCTTTATGAGGGTCTTTAGCTAGGTTGGCTGATTTAATTGAAATGTTCTTCCTTTTTTTTATTCGTCTTCTTTTTCTATACAAAACTGGTGACTAAAGTCATGTTTAGTTAATTAAAACAAAGGTTACCGATGTATTTTACAGGCTACCGATTCACACAAAATTACTTTAATTTTAATGTACGATACCTATTGTTTATTGGAAACTTGTGAATTAAAAACAAAAGACTTTCAAGATATAGTCACTGCATAAATCTAATTAAAATGACAGTTTATTTGTGCAGTTTAAATTATTGGATAGCAAATGGATTAAAGTGACTATTCTATTTCTCCATGAAAGTATTATTCCATTTTATTTTGGCTGATTAATCTATTGCGGTTTATTCATTTTTACTTGGCAGAACCTCTGTTAAATTTTTCAAATCCATAGGCACAGACACATCTAGAGACGCTTTGGCTAATATACATTTAGGAAACTCGAGGCAAAGATACAGTTATGGAACTCAAGTGAAATATATATTTAGGGAACTCGATGGAAATATATATTTAGGGAACACTAAGCAAAGATAAATTTAGAGAACTCAAGGGAAATATATATTTAGGGAACTCGATGGAAAACGATGTTGAATCTTAGGCCCCTTAACATACTTTGACAACTGGAGACACTATGAGCCAGTGGTGGAGCGAGCTTAACTCGCGCCCGGGGCATAATATCTTTTTAGTGCCCCCCATTCAAAAAAAATATTATTATATGTAAAATATACCATTTGGCGCCCCTTTGTGAGTAGCGCCCGGGGCATGATGACCCCCCCTTGCCTCCCCTCACTACGCCACTGCTCTGAACACATACATATTACGTCATGTTAGCTTGGGGCCTATGTGAAATGTTGTGGGCCTGGTAATTAGCAATGTAGGCCAGTCAGTTTGTGAAACTCGCCAATAGCATTTCTTTTGAAACTAACTAACTAGGACATCGTGAGTAGCAAAATGTCTCGGTATATGTGTACATTAAAATAACATCAAATTAAAACTTTAAAATTTTATTGAACAACGTCAAAATGAAAGTCCCGACTGGGGGACACCCTAGCAGCGGGGCCCAACTGAGACGATCCGGGGGGCCCTAGGCTACCACCCATCAATAAGAATGACGTCGTAACTTGGTGTACATTTGTGTTCAGCAGATCACGTGGCAACTTAATGGTGGTAGGCGATTTAAAAATAAACAATGTATTTGTGCCACACTAAAGCCAACCCAACTTTAGAGGGCCCAAGCGCAAAACCAGTTTTGCGCACACTGTTAGATTTTGTTAGGTTTTTTTTCAAGATTGTCTCGTGCATCTAATTATCGAGTTTCTGTTGAGATGTTAATACACATTTATCAGCTTCAAAAGAACTCAGCAGTAAATAAAATAGGCCTATGTTACATTATTGAAATATCATGTAATACTCCTGGGTGGACGGATGGTCGAGATATGTAGTGCGCTTGACTATCGATCTTAAAAGGTTCCTGGTTCGATCCTCGGTGATAATTTTTCCAGCTACTGTGAAAATTGGTTTGTACGTCCTCCAATTGGTTTGTATGTCCTCCAAGCCGACTCAGCTTTATTATTTATATTTGATAAACTAGATCTTTTATTTTGAGCAATCACAAACGGTTAATTATGACCATAGATACTTGACCATAGGTACTTGACCATACATACTTGACCCAGTGGCGTCACTATGGTTGGAGTCACCCGGTGCAGAAAATTCAGGCTGCCACCCATCCCCCCTCAAAACTTCCACCATGAACATATTTCGAATTTTCCTGTACTAGACATTAGATAATTTACTATTCAATACTTTAGCGATAAAAACGATAGTATAACTGACTGTATTTCAGAAAGATGTATATTACTTTCATTAAACAGAGTTTCTAAACTACGTCTCCAATTTTATGGAACCACGTGACTACATGCATCCTTTTTTTTTTACAAATAAATCCAGATTGATCCGAGCAGCTTTAAATTGTATTCATTTACCTAAGCACCAGAAGCTCTACATGGTGACACCGTGTGCTACTGCTCTGCATGGTGGCACCCTGTACTACTGCTCTGCATAATGGCACCCTGTGCTACTGCTCTACATGGTGGCATCCTGTGCTACTGCTCTGCATGGTGGCACCCTGTATTACTGCTCTGCATGGTGGCCCCCTGTAATACTGCTCTGCATAATGGCACCCTGTGCTACTGCTCTGCATGGTGGCACCATGTACTACTGCTCTGCATAATGGCACCCTGTGCTACTGCTCTGCATGGTGGCACCCTGTACTACTGCTCTGCATGGTGGCACCCTGTGCTACTGCTCTGCATAATGGCACCATGTACTACTGCTCTGCATAATGGCACCCTGTGCTACTGCTCTGCATGATGGCACCCTGTGCTACTGCTCTACATGGTGGCACCCTGTACTACTGCTCTGCATAATGGCACCCTGTACTATTGCTCTGCATAGTGGCACCCTGTGCTACTGCCCATGTTTTGAACAGTTATCGATTATAAATCCGAATATTCTTTTCTGCTATGAAATTTAGAATTGTTCATTTTGGTGTCACCCTAAAATGGTGTCACCCGGTGCGGCCCGCACCCCCTAATGACGCCACTGACTTGACCACATGTACTTGTTCTATTACATGCTTTAAAATGGAGGGTTTTTTTCGGTAAAGGAGATGTGAAGTATGCTACAGTACGCTGCCATTAAAGCAGCTGTCATGGCCGCTTGAACAAATTATCAACAAATGTACAATTTTGATGAGGTAGAGATCAAAAATCGCCTATAGAAATAAAAGTTGATTTTTTTCATACATTTAAAATTGATTTTGTTTTATTTTTCACTAAAAACTGTAACTTGGTTTTCACATGAAACGTGTATCTCTAGACTCGACATAAGATAAACTTCTATAAACATTGAAACCAACAATAAATCTGATTGTTGTTGTTTTAGTTAGTTTTAGTGTCAAGTTTGGTCTTAAGTTACTTATGTAGGCGAACAGTGGATAAAAGCTAAAAGATAAACACGACCGATCTAGTACTGTATAATTATATATGGTCCTGATAGAACCTTAAATTATAAAAACACAAGTTATAAGCTAAGATGCACAAAATATGATAAGATTGGATGAAATCACTTTCATATTAGTTTATTGTTCAATTGTGTCTCACTATCAATAAAAATATGATAAGATTGGATGAAATCACTTTCATATTAGTTTATTGTTAAATTGTGTCTCACTAACAATAAAAATATGATAAGATTGGATGAAATCACTTTCATATTAGTTTATTGTTCAGTTGTGTCTCACTATCAATAAAAATATGACAAGATTGGATGAAATCACTTTCATATTAGTTTATTGTTCAATTGTGTCTCACTATCAATAAAAATATGATAAGATTGGATGAAATCACTTTCATATTAGTTTATTGTTCAATTGTGTCTCACTATCAATAAAAATATGACAAGATTGGATGAAATCACTTTCATATTAGTTTATTGTTCAATTGTGTCTCACTAACAATAAAAATATGATAAGATTGGATGAAATCACTTTCATATTAGTTTATTGTTCAATTGTGTCTCACTATCAATAAAAATATGATAAGATTGGATGAAATCACTTTCATATTAGTTTATTGTTCAGTTGTGTCTCACTATCAATAAAAATATGACAAGATTGGATGAAATCACTTTCATATTAGTTTATTGTTCAATTGTGTCTCACTATCAATAAAAAAAGGGAGAGCACGCGTATTTTTATGAACATTTTGTTTTCAGTTTAAATTTTATTTGTAGATTGAGTTTTGGTGTTACTTCAGACGTGCCGCATGATATAATCATTTAAAGAACGAAAGTGTTGCTGAAAGATGAACAATACTTTTGTGGTACACTGAGACATGGTATAGCGACCGTCCAGCTAAAGAAACCATTCAATATGTCCAGCCATTCTGATTTCTCTTCCACTGGTCACCTAGTATTGAGTACGGCGTCCGGCGGTCAAGCGGCTAACTCTGGTCATTTTTACCCTTCCCCGCTCACCCCAACTCCCCCAATCCGATTCCCCCCTTCTCACCCTTTAGATTTTTATCTGGCGACTGGAGGAATGGTTACGAGACCCGGGAGACCATCCTTCTCGTTCGCGCCGCCAATTTTACGATGTAATCCAGCAGCATTCAATAAGCTCCCTTGATTACCCCGATATTACATACGTCATCTTTGTGGAGCTCTCTTCTATCTAAACACAGAAAACTCAATTATCAGCCGTGTTCACGGTGTTCACAAGGAGGCTGATTAATTCAAATTTAATTACTTCATACATGAGAAACAGGGGGCCGCAGGGCGGAGAAAGTCCATGCAATCTTACACGGCATCGCCCTCAATCCAGACTTGTATTTCCATTTAGATGGGAGCTCTAAAGACGACGCCAAAACGTGGTAATTTGAGGGGGGGGGGAAAGAATCGGCATCAACAGTGTCGATAGCTGAGCGATTTTGGACGATTTTGTAAATATTGTTGATCAAATAGCCCGGCCAGATTTTCGGAAGCGGAATTCGTAACTGTCTCTTTGAAAATGGATAGGGCCTCAATATTGCATAAATATTTATTTTATTCCTCAATCTATAAAAAGCCTAATCGTTTACGTCGCGAGCAGTTAATGAGGGCGCTAATGTTCTGTTGGCAGCTTGCAGACGTCTTGGTATTAGCTTTTCTCTTTTATTTATTGTGTTTCTTGTTTTGTCAAAGAACAGTTTAATTAAACTAAATAAAATATTTTCGTATAACTGTTTTTTTTAAACCATATAATTGTATCATCAGCGGGTATAAAATAACAATTTGAGTGTATATTTTAATGTGATAACTAGGGGTGTGCCGGAATCCGGTCCGGAATCCGGTCCGGAATCCGGTTCCGCCGGATTTTGCACTATCCGGTGAAATCCGGTTCTGCCGGATTTACATGTATCCGGAATAACCGAATTCCGAAATCCGGAAAATACCGGATTTCTGAATTTGCCAGATTTTGTGACTCACCGGATCATAATCTGAAATAAAAGTAATTCTCTTTCCCGAATTCCACACGATCACGATACATTAATCAATTGTTTCGAGCTTTGAGCTTGTTTAATGTTTTGAACATACCAGAGGCTAGAGTCAGCACCGCTAATAGTGGCCAATCGGCCCAATCCCATACATGATAGTGCGGGGATGAGTAATTATTATTTTTTGACGTCATGTTAACCGCAATCACCAATGACGTTGTAACAGAAATAATAAGCAACTA
The DNA here is from genome assembly GCA_021962125.1 of Bulinus truncatus. Lineage (NCBI taxonomy): Eukaryota > Metazoa > Mollusca > Gastropoda > Planorbidae > Bulinus > Bulinus truncatus. The sequence goes on along the minus strand of JAGDYQ010000384.1, from coordinate 113,127 downwards.
TACTGCCCAAGCGCCTGGCCACCAGCCCGCCACCTTCATAACAAAATAAATAACAGAAATTAATGGTTTTTGATAAATTCAACATTTAAGTTATTTAGATTTCTCTGAGAGATGGAAAAGATGTCTTCTTTGTTATTAAATTAAAATGCATCACCCACGAGAGTTCCTGTTGAAAAAATAGTTCAAATATAAATATTAAATATTGTAAAATGAAAAATAGAATATTTTTCCATTCTGAAATTTCCGTGAAGAAACACTAATTCTCTAACACTAATTAATATAACAAGTCACTGAGTTGGTAATCTAACCCCTAACCCTAATGTAACGTCTTCCATTAAAAGCAATTCCTTCCCAATTTTTTTTTTTTATTTTTAATTCTATTTTATAATAAAGGTTATTATAATTCTATTTAAACACGGAATTAAAAGTCAAATATGCTTTTAAAAAATTGACCGTAATTTTAATTTATATTTTGATTTATATTATCGTTCACTCAATTGTTAAAAATGCGTATCATTTTTAAGTAAAAGTTAACATTACGTATGCGGTCTAGTATAAATTTAAAGTTCTTTGGTGATCTCTATGTCACCAAGCCATCTTCGGCGATTCTCGCTTGCGCTATGATCTGTGCTCTTTGGTTTAAAACACGGTTTGACGTAGCTGCGGCCCGCGGCGCTCAGCTGTGATTGTGTGGCATCACTGGAATGTGTACATTATTTGGCTGTGGACTTGGAGTAACTTAACACTGTTAACAAAGTAATAGTTATTAGTTAGTTATCAACATCTTATTCTTACTTCTTTAGGCATGAATAATTGCTTTGTCAAATGCCAATTGAATTCATTAAAATTTGTATTTCAATTTTCAAACTTGTAAAGTACAGAAATACAGAATTATTATTCTCAATTCAATTCAATCTTGTTTTTTGTTTTTTCCAATTAACTACCCATTTCAATACACATCATAAACTATGAACATTGAACAATAACAATAAGCATCCATCATCCAGTGAGCCAATGACTAGACGAGATGAACTCAGGTGATGAGTCTGACTTTCTCCTCAGATTCAAAACAATTAGTGTACTACAATAGTTAAAAATTACACTGCCAAGTGGCAAGTGCCAAAGTAATGAAAGTAATAGACTAATAGTAAAGTTGTTTTCCTTTGACCTTGCAGCGAGTTAGAACTTAACAGCGAGTTTAGTTACTTATGGATAATAACTTATTATCAATCTGCGTTATATTCTGATTTCAGTGATTTCTAAATAGTTTCTATTTTCTAATTTATTTCAAAGTTCTTCACTTCCAACTTCCAATCAGCCAATGTCATTTAGCCATTTAGGCCAACTGTTCAGAAGGCATCCAAACCCTCAGATTTGCCGGTATCTGCAAAGCAGGCTTGCGAAACCGCCAATTTTTGTTCCGGCTCCGGCTCCCATAAATTTGACGGCTCCGGCTCCGGCTCCCTATTAAGATAGTATCACACGAGACAAAAATTTTTGTAATTGCGCCACGCAAACATGCCGCTGATAAAAAGTTACGCAAATTTTGTCGCGTTTACCCCCATAGCAGGCCCGTAGCGTGCGGGGAGATAGGGGGCCGGGCCCCCCTGCGTTTTGTCTGGCCCCCTCTGCTTATTTGTTCTACTTAGTAAAATGTATTACCTGCCCCCTGCTATTGCCTGGCCTCTGCTGTAGAATGCCTGGCCCCTGTTGTAGAATTTTCACGCTAAATGCACCATTCCAGATATGGAACTGCAAAAAATTTCTTGGGGAGGGGACTCACTCAGATCCCCTCCCCAAACCCCTCCTCTCTGTTCGCAAGCTTTCGGCGCTTCGCGCCTCCATCTTCCCCCCCCCCGAACATTTCTTCTACCCCATCAGGGGCGTATTTAGGGGGAGGGGCAGGGGGCATGCCCCCCCCCCCCGTTATAGCAAATTTTGGTAATACATCATTAAATTATCGAAATATTTTTAGTTCTAAGACAAATTTTCAATAATGAAAACAGTTTTGCCAGCCCCGTAGCGTGAAAATTCTACAGCAGGGGCTAGGAAATAGCAGGGGGGCCAGGCACTCTACAGCACGGGCCAGGTACTCTACAGCAGGGGCCAGACAAAACGCAGGGGGCCCCCGCCCCCCAAACGCTACGGGCCTGTCCCCCACCCAGATCAAAGTTTTGCCCGCTCCCCCCCCGTCAAAGTTGTCTAGATCCGCCCCTATGCCACAGGATCATTTCTTTGGTACCCCCCCCCCCGAAACAAATTTCTTCGCCCCCCCCTCCCCCGAAAATTTTTTTGCCCCCCCCCCCCCAATCCAATAATCCAGGCTACGGGCCTGGCAGAAATGTTCAAGTCCTTCACATACAAAACTGAATGTAAGTTGTTGGCTGCCACAGAAATGTTCAAGTCCTTCACATACAAAAATGAATGTAAGTTGTTGGCTGCCACAGAATTGTTCAGTTGTCACTCCTGAGTTTACCAAGTGGTCAAATATTTCATTTGGAAGCGAGTCCGACAACGCGATGGATTTGGTTTTCTTTTGCCGATCATGCCTAGTCTGGTCACAGCAGCCATTGCTGTTGGAGTTCTTGTGCATATCTCAGTCGTGCATTTTTCGTCCATGACAGCTCGTGTATCTGGAACTTCCCACCACCCACCTTCTATGTCAAGGGTGTAAAGGTATAGAGGTGTAAAGATATAATTGTTTCGTGTAAAAATATAATTGTTTCGTAAATATTAGGATCACTTTTAATTTAACTAGATCCGGGTTTTTTATATTTCCGGACGAATTTGTCAGTCAGTTGATGGATCACTCTCGTAAATGACAGACGTGTCGTTGTTTGTTTCGAAAGGATATATTAACTCATATTGTGAGTGATCATGAGAGTAACAGTTCACCTCCATGTTGGAGATATTGTTCTAGACAGTTTGTTGCATATAAGTACTTGGATATAATATAGATGGATCATTAGAATTAAATGTGGTGATTTAACGGATTGATTGATAATATGTACACGGAATTTATTTTATCGTCTTTATAATATTATTGTGTTGATAATAAACTTGAATCAGCAAAGAACTCTGTCTTATCAAGTTATTTTTGATGTTGAGTAATACAAAGAAAGAAGAGCCACAGCTACCACAAACACGCCTCCAAGATATTATCATACTAGAGTAAAACTCAGACAACGATACCACTTAATACTTGACAATGGAAATTAATACCCTGTCAAATAGTGGCACGTAATACCCTGACAAAGGGTGAGCAAACATTTTGAGTCGCGGGCCACATTTGGGCTCGTATATTTGACCGTCGGGCCGAACCAAGGGCAGATGGATGTGGTGATGATATAAACTACCGTATTTCCCCATGTATAAGCCACCCCTTTTTTCCAAAATTTTCAAGCCCAAAAAAAGACAGTGATGATGAGTGTATGAGTGATTATTATGAATCTTGAATTTTGTTTCTTTGTAAATTTTCTTTCTTTATAACTTGTTTCTCTAATAAAATATTTTTTTCAAAACTTCACAGTCCAAAAATGGGGGGGGGGGGGGGCATATGCAAAGGGGGGTGCTTATACATGGGGAAATACGGTGTAATATAACGTTAAACGTCGTGACATTTAAGTCCGGTGCTGTTCGTCACTGTGAAACGAGAGGCGGATCGGATGAAACAGTCGGGCGATGTTGACATTACTTCCATCTTCTCTGCGATTTATTCCCTGTCATAGTCACTGTGTTGTTTGAAAGCTAAGTGATGGCACCAACCCCAATGTGCAGATTATGTAGAAAGTTTTAGGAGACAACTGAGAATTCGGTCTCCAACTGAACTATCAAAATGTCGTAATATGTATCACCACGACGATAGAGCCGCGGCATGCATCCACAGGCACGTATGCAAGAAGTTGATATCACGGCCAGAAGGTATATAACCATGAACAATAGCTGATGATGACAAGGTTACAATTATGTGGGACTTGGCTATCCACGCTGACCGAAGATTCAATGTACCTAGGCCAGATATCGTCATAAAAAATTAAATAGATAAAGCCAGCTTATTGATGGAGCGGGGGGGGGGGCTTTTGTCGTGAATAAATATAGTAATACCTCAGAATTTGAGCATAATTTGTATTAAAATTGTTTGAGTAAAGAAAAATCGTCAATTTTTAAATCAATTTTCCCACTTTAAAATTCTACAAAATAGATTGATCCGTATCTGGATCCCAATTTAAAAAATCGATTTTTTACATTTGTTTTGCTATTAACCAGTGGCGGCATTTGTTGTACTTGTGTACATCAAATACTCTTTCTCCGTAAGGACGGATGTATCTAGTTTTATTTGTTGTACTTGTGTACATCAAATACTCTTTCTCCGTAAGGACGGATGTATCTAGTTTTATTTGTTGTACTTGTGTACATCAAATACTCTTTCTCCGTAGGGACGGATGTATCTAGTTTTCTTTAATAAAATGAAATGTCAAAACCCCTTTCGAAACATTCTAAAATCTGTTGCAGGATCTCCAGAAAATAGATTTCCATTTTGTTTTTGTTTTTCTTGTTTTTTTTTTTTTTTTTTGTTGTTGTTTTTTTTTTAAGCCAGCCAAAGCCAAAGGTTAGTACAGTGAAACTATTTCAGCCAAAGCCAGGTTAGTACAGTGCAACTATTTCAACCAAAGCCGGGTTAGTACAGTGAAACTATTTCAACCAAAGCCAGGTTAGTACAGTGAAACTATTTCAACCAAAGCCGGGTTAGTACAGTGAAACTATTTCAACCAAAGCCAGGTTAGTACAGTGAAACTATTTCAACCAAAGCCAGGTTAGTACAGTGAAACTATTTCAAGTTCAAGAAGTTTTTTTCAAAAATCAAGTAGTTGTTGTAGTGAATCTATTTTTAGAGCATTTTAGAGTTTGTTTCTTTATAAATCATATAATATACGTGGAACCGTTGCCTGACTCCCGCCAAATAAATTGTTGTTGTTTTTCTTTTCCAAATGCAGAGGCTGCATTTTTCCTACTTAATTACAGTTCTATTTATTCTAATTACACTTCTATTTATGTTAGCTTTGCCGCGTTCACCCCCATAGTCAGGATTTTGAAAAATATACGCATGTCGGTTTTACTAAAAACAAACCATTTCAGTGCATCCAGAATCATATCATTATTTTCGAACGAGGTTTCACTAGTCGCCATTTTCATAAGTAATAAAAAGTTATTTCAATGATCAAATTAGCAAATAGTAAAATGATACATTATTTAAAATATTTTAAAGACTTCAGTATTTATATTTATTATTTACTAGCTGAACAGACCCGGTACCCGGACCGGCTATTAGGTACGCAGTTGAAGTTGAAAATGGTGATATATATTCGAGCGCTTTAACAATCAGTCTATATACAAAAATAGCATGTCTATCTACTCGAAGTGGCCCCAAAGGACATGAACAGATTATTGTAGCCAAAACACATTTAAGGGACACTTAATAATACATCAAAGAAGTTCATATTTTATATAGTTCATCCCAAAGAAAATAATCCTCATTATGGGCATAGAATCTTAACAAAAACAACCCTCGACCATTAAACTTTGAATCTAACATCCAACTATTTCTTCTATTTCCAATTCTCTTCCACTTAGCCCCACACCCATCCTTCCCTCCCTCCCCCTACCGCCAACCTCCTTCAACTCAAAGACATGCTCGAATCGCAGTGGGTCTCAATGTACATACAACAAACCCTGTTAACAATACCACGTTACACTTTTCCCTACCTCCCCCCCCCCCCCCGTTAAACGTTCCTTTCCCAACCATACACCCCCATTCCAACAGTTCTTTTTTTTATAATTTTATGTTTAACATGACGTATTTAAAAAAAAGAGAGACGTGAGTGCATATTTGCCACGGGTCCGAATAACAATCGAATTTTATTGGGACCCAGGTCCGTATAGCCACAGCCTTATAAATTTATCTACTCTATTTCAGCTATTCTGTTTATAATAAAATTGTTAAATACAGAAAGCGACCATTTTGTTTTTAGTCTATTACAAATTCGCGGTCAAATAATAATACGAAATGACGCATTTGTCGTCGTAGTAAAAATTTATTTTAAATGATTGATACAATTATTCTATGAAATAAAACTGTTTTAACTTTATATATAACAAAATAACATGCCATTAAAAAAATTTCGGAGGGTAAACAAGATTTAAAACGAACACAAAACGATGCCCCATTAAAGATTTCTTGTGGTGATGTGCGTGCACGCTATTATTTAAATGCTGTTACTGTTGTGGCGTTCGTAAAAATGACAACATTTCAAATTGTAGGAGGCAAACAATCAAACAAATTTGGAATTTTAAAGCTAAAAAAAAAATTCTGCTGTAAAAAAAAAACATTTGGGAGCCGTGGAGCCGCCAGATTTTTTCGGCTCCGGCTTTAGCAAAAAATAGCGGCTCCCGGGTCCTCGGCTCCGGCTCCGCAAGCCGGCCTACAACAGGAATGAATTTTACGAAAAGTTCAATGAATACAAGCTGACTTCGACTACGCTCATTTGAAGTAATTGAAATACACAACCGTCACTAAATATAAATAAAATTAGAAAGCCAATGGGGGGAGGGGGATATGCATCAGAGGTGTGCGGATCTTGAAATTTAGCGTCCGCGTCCGTCCGCGGATTTCTATCAATGATCCGCGTCCGCAGAATCTTACAACATTGGTCCGCAGTCAGTCCGCGCGTCCGCATTGCTGAAATTTAGCTGTTTAAATGACTTGAAATTTTTTATGGTAACGCTAAAGAAGATCCGCGTCAGTCCGCGAGTCCGCAACTTAACCATACAAAGCGTCCGCTGTCAGTCCGCGGATTCGGAAAAGTCTGCGGATCTGCGTCCGCAAGCGGACGCGTCCGCTGTCCGCTCATCTCTGATATGCATGTGTTCGAAGGTGCCCCCCCCCCTTCCAGCACTGAGCATTAGTCCAATTGTGATTAGTCAACCCTATATTTCAAAGGTAAATGTACTTACAAAAAATACAGAAATAAAACGCCTAACGATCGAATTTCAAATCATGTTCGTATTTTAAGTCTAATGTATTTTATTATGTTTAGTTCGGTTTCCAGATTGTTTGACTTATTAAGAGTTCCTATTTTTTTATGGGGAGGGGGCACTACGCCACAGGCTGAGCTCTATATTTAGATATAAAGATCAGTGCATTGACATGAGGTCAAAGGTAAAGGCTACAACCCTTACGGAAATAGTTTTGTTTTTGTTGTTATTCATTCATGGAATACATAAATGATGAACGTGTCATACCTATTTTATGACTTAGCGTACAACGGATAAAATATTTGGTAATTAGCTGTAATTAATATTGTTTTGGACATTTCTTTCTTAAATAATCATTTTATTTTTTAAGTACCAAAAGTTTTAGGGGAATTTATTCCGATTGGACCAATTAATTATTAATATTAATCATTTTTTTTATTAATAACTACTACTACTTGTGAGTACTACTAATCACAATTGAACTAATGCTCAGTGCTGGATATTACTAAACATGCTGATTAGACTAATATCAAATAGTAAATTAGTATACTAATTACTTTTTTACTAATAAGTAATAGTAGGAATCATCTTTTTAATACGAATTATAAAGTATAATTACTTAGTTAGATCTAAACATAAGCTTATATTATAATAAATTTGAATTCTACACTCCATCCAATGATCCATGGTCATGGAGTGAAGAATTCATCTGTTTCTGTTGCCTTTACCTCTCCAACAGAAGTCAGGTATCCATTTTTAAGCCAAAGTCTTTGGAACTTTCACCAGGAGCTGATAAAGTCCTGAGGTTGAAAGTCGAGCATTCTAATTCTTAACAGCACAACCATTCAGCCCCTGTATTGTCAATATTCTAATGCACATTTAATTTATTAGAATATATTTGAATTTTCCTAAACTTAAGAGCTTTCAGGCATTTTTGTTGGCTGTACCCCACCACTTAACTTTCTATAAAAAAAAAGTCTCTGCCATTAAAATTAATAATTATATGTACAACATGTACTATTAGTTGTTAGTAGGGATGTGACGGAGCTGATGAAAATCTGCATCTGTTGGATTCGGATTTTGCAAATATAAATCCGTCGGATTCGAATGCGGATGCGGATTTGGTCAACACTTGGCTAAAAGGGGGTAAAATACGTTCATGACCAAATAAGAAGTCTAATCTATGGACAGATGAGTAAGGGTCCTGGAGTTTAGTTTTATCTGTTTTCTTTATTTCGGGTTTTCGAAAGTCTCTAGGTTTTTTAATTTTAGTTACGATTTTTACAGTCGTGTTTGATCTGAAAACGGTAATTTTTCAAGTTCTAATTCAATGGAATTTTTTTTGAAGATCCCTCGGATTTGAATTTGCTCAAAAAACATCGAATGTCGTCAGATTCGAATTCGAACTTTGTCACATCACTAGTTGTTAGTTTACTAATTTTGAATCAATTCATCTATTGATTTTAGTTATTAAATTTCAAATTGTACATTTTTATGTCTTCAGATTTTCTTAACTCAAAAATGGTTAAAATTTTGGCCAACGGGGACATTGTCTCTGATGATGATCCAAGAGTGAAACACAGAAAGCCACCTGAAAGGCCACAGGCATGTTAGCCTATCACATATTATTGCTATAACTTAAACATTAACTCTCAGCAGTAAAATGTTGTTTTTTAGTTATAAATTTCTCCATTCATTGTTTCCTTTTTGTCCCCAGCATGGATTTCATTCTGCAGGAAATGATCAAGACAATCAAAGACAGGTACAACAAGTCAGTATTTTTCAGACCTTAAATCAGCGACTTCTGTCTTATGGAATACCTCGATGGAGCATGGGAAACATTGTCATTGAACCACTTGTTCTTATAGGGCTGATAATTTCTTTATTAATTTTTGGTTTACCAGGGCTACTTTTTGGACTGCTTTTGTTTGCTGTGTGTAGCTGGAGTCAAAACGGTGCTCCAGATTTCATTTCAAATTTTTTTGGAGGAATGGAGCCTGACAGGGATAACAACAGAAACAGAGGACGAGCTGGTGGCGGTTACAGATTAGGCAGATGAGTTAAGAGTAGCCAAATTATTCCATATAAATATTTAAACTTTTTTAGAGATATGGAGCATGTTCGATTAAGAAAGCTGAACTAATTTTTTTAGTAAAATGAACAGTTCTTATTTTTTCAATTTAAGTATACCACAAAAATGGTTGTTTTGTTTACAAAAAAAAAACTTTGAAAGTAAGATGATTTAAAAAAATAAACTCAGCTGAAGATTTAATAAAATCTGTTTGCATTCCTACTACATGTATACTCATTTTTCAAGTTTGCCTTTACCATATCTTTCAACCTTTTTTTTTTTTTCAAAAAAATAGCTTAAACAGATTGTTTATTCCATTTACACAAAATATATTTAAATGTTTAATTCATGATTTTACTCAATCCAAGAGGATTTTTTTTCAGTTAATAAATACATGTATAAATGGTTTCTATGTTATTTTATTGTGAATAAAAATAATTCAATTTCTTTAAATAACCATGTAAAGTTTCTCATTATATAAATGTGAGCTTTAGAGAATGTATTGCTCAATTTTTATTATGCTTGTCTCCTTAAGCTTTTATTTAACAAAATTGTACTGTACTGTTAAAGATTGTATAAAATGAATAAATCCATTATGATTTGTGCAAAGTTTTCTGCAATGTTTCAGATTTTCTTGTATTATAATTCTATGGTAAATCAGTAGTTTTTAAATAAATTGTAAGGTATTTTTTTATGACTAGGGAATATGTTCCTTCTGTTTTTCCAAAGATCATGTGAAGCTGAAGATATTAGATGTGGGTTACTTTGGATAGAAATTAAAAATTTTGTGCAGCAAAAGTGTATTTAAGCTTACTGTTTTAATGTGTGTAAAGTATTTGCCTTTAACTAAAACAAAAAAGATAATCAAAAAGGTTATTAACAATTGAATATTTTTTCTATTTATTTTTTTACACCATCATTTAAATCAACTTGAAGATGTAGTTTTCAATTTAAAAAAAAAAAATTATAAAAACCACTTAAAAAGCTTCAGACGATTCCAGGTGAAACATTTAGAAATGACAAGCAATCCATTAGTGTTTTATGTATGCAACAAATATAGGAAGCTCTAAGAGTAGCATGATTTTTGGTGACTGTAATTAGTGAGCTTTTTAAACAAGCCTTTAGATTTATGGAGTTTTTTTTTTACTGTATGAAACTTGATCCACATAACTTTAAATATGCATTTAAATGTGCTTAAAAAAATTAATGTATTAAATTAGAAAAAAAAAACTTTAATTACATGAAGGAACAAACAATTGGACAAAATTTACATAGAGTTTATTATCATATTGATTCATTTATTTTTTTGAAATGATAAACATCCTGATTGTGTGCTTTAAGTAGCCATCAAAAAAACTTTTTAAATCTTCCATATTCGGAAGACAGACCTCATGACCTTGCAGTAGCCATTTGTCAAGTAAAAATTCTATAGACCTCTCAGAGCTGCAAGGAGGAAAAAAAGATGAGATTTTTATGTTTGATTCAATTTTAAAGTGCTGTTAATTTTTAAACAATTGCATATTCTGATACTTCCTAAACTTACCAATTTAACTTCGTAAAATACATGTTACTGAATATAAAAAACACACCTTCTTTCTTGATATGCACACCAAACCTTTGCATCAGGACTGCGGTGAAGTATGAAGGATAAGGTCATTATTACATTTTCAAAATCTGGGAAAGAAATCAAATAATTATGATGGAGAATTATTATTATTGACAAGAATGTTCAGATGAAACAATTTAAAACCAACAACAAATACTGGAACTGAAAATCAATTAGACTATTGTCAGTCGTTAAAATATGATTATTAAAACTGGTATAAAAAATACCTACATTCAATTTGAGTCTTAAAGCATTAATTCACTCACTAGTCATTAATATATATATATATATATACTCACTGTCTGTTTCCCTTAACATTTATTATACAGTGCAATTAAGTAAGCCACAAAATACAATCAGTGTCCCAAAAGAATTTTGAAATTTACTATGCAATCAATTTTTTTTTTATTGAAAAGGACTCAATCTAAGAATATGGACACTAAATTTATTAGTTTAACTATAGAAATTTTCAAAAGTCCCATTTTCAAATGTTTTTCACTGCTTTAAAATAATTTAAACATAATTTTCCTCAAACATTGATTCTGACAAAGTCAAGGGAGACTAATAGCAATAAAAAATTACACTTTTTAAAAATTTGCTAAAAATTAACAGGAATAATTTTGAAGAACATTTAATGTTATGGTAACTCTTCACTGTTATTTTTACCAACAAACCTTATCTGTAGCTTTATGGGAAAATTTTTGTAGCCTGTAAATGTACTAAACCATTGCTCTAGTATAATTAATAAATTTTATCTACCTAATCCAATTATTACTGATAAAACCATTTAGGTTACAGTGCTGCGATTTACAACAAGCATTTGAGTATGAAATTACATAGTATGATATAGATATTTTTTTAATAAAGATGTTACTGTTACAGTTGGTGGAAAATTTTTTGTTTTATTTTAATTCTGTTTTCACAGTTTTATAGAAAATTAATCTATTCAAAGGTGACCTTTTGCTTCATGAAACACTTAAGAATGTTTTTCAAATGTTTTATTCTAAATCATTGATCCTGTTATTTTCAAATTATGATTGTGTAATGCGATAAAATTAAATGCCCAATTTAGATTTTGAGGAAAAATACTGCCAATCAAACCGGAAGTGGATAAAAATAAAGAAAAATTTACCCTGAAATCCTTACTTTGTGTCCTTTTTTTTCTAATACAGACTGAACGTTACTTATTATTTCATGTGACCCAGTAACATTATGCCTGCTAAAATAATAAAACAATTGTGAAATGTTTTTTTTTTAAGAAATTCTAGGTGAAGTATAAAATAACACTTAAAAAAAAACGATTATGAAAAAAAAAGACAAATATTTATTAAACCTCAGACTGTTCCAAAATGCTGTAAACTAACTAATAACATTTAACAAGTTCATCATCATTAAATTACTTATCACCTTTTGAATTATAAAAACAATCTGATCCTAGAATAAAATCAATCTTCGGTAGATTAATAAGTGTTGTTGACATTTCTCCCCAAGTAATTCCTGTAACAGTGATATTACTGAGCCCATTCAATTCAGCATTATTTCGGCAGAGATCAAGACATGAGGTGTATGTGATGCTGTCACTTAGAATAACGTTAGCCCCACATTTGGCAGCAACAATGCCTGGTAAACCAGTTCCAGCTCCAATCTAGGGGAAACAATAAATGCAGACACATTTTTAAATTCTGGAAAACAAAACATATAAATCAAAGTCTTTTACCCATTTATATAGTTAAAGTATGCTCTGCTCCATAGAAAAGATGGTAATTACACAAACACTAAATGTGACACACTGAACTGTAAAGTTTAGGCAGTAAAACTCTGTCCTCACAAAACAAAAGCCCTCATTCTCAAGAGCAGATACTGTTTTCATAATGTTGTCTTTGTAAAGCACTATTTTGATTTTAACACTAAGAAAAAAATGACATAAAATTTATCACAAGGGCTGACAGGTAAATGTGCACATATATTGATTAACGCCAAAAATTCTTGAGGTGCATACCTTAAATTACTAATTACCGCCTCCAGGAAAGTCACATACAGTTTTATCAAATGGATTACTTTAGCTAGTTCAGTTTCAACAAAAACCACAGCAAAATTATTTTACAGACTTTCTCTTGATTCATATTGTAGCGCAAATATTTTTTTTTATTGCTGCTAATAATTTACTGAATAATCTCTCTCAGAAATAGACTTACACGAAAATACAACAAAAGATCCTCAAAGCACACATACTTATCCAAATATTCCTTCCAAACACTGGAAATCATTTTATAGTTCAAAAGATCCTGAGCCATATTCTTTGAATGTTACAACATAATCACTTTCCGTATGAATTAGCTCATCTTTCAGGAGATCAGAAAAGGTGGGTTAAATAATTTACAACCATAGCTTGTCGTGATGGAATAATGTCTCTAAGTTTTAAAGCTGATTTTAAAATAAGACATATTTCATTCATGATTTCAACACAACCTGTCAGTTCTAAAATCAATTAGCCCATAATAACACTAAATGTTTGTATATTGAACATCTTGAGATCCTAGATCATGGACATCAGATGTATCAGAATCGATAAAACTTCTTGGTACCTGAAAGGGTGTAGAATGGATATGAAAGTTGAATGAATGTTTGCTGCTTTTTAAGCATTACACTAAAGACCTTGTCACTGGTTATTCTCCTGAATGTTTCGCAATTCCTATAACAAATCACTAAGGATGTGTGTTACAATCGCAAGTGAAATAGATTTCTTCTGTTAGCAGCTTTTAGAATCATACACTACTATATTTTAGCCATTAAAATTCCTGTAAATGACTCAAGATAATTTCATAGCCCCAAAAGTGCAACTTAGGTAGACATTGTTGGGATTTAGGGAATCTTAGGTACAAGCAAAGTTTATGGCCCATAATGTGTCTTTATAAACACATGAAAATCATTTTTTTTTATCTGCACAAATGCACACTATTTAGTGATGTATAGCTAGTTTTATGTGATCTGATTGGACACAAATCAGAACTGGTCCCTTGGCCACCAGGGCCCTTGGGCAGTCACACAGTGTTGTAAGAAATTTAATCATTCTTTAACCCGGGCCCCCATCACAGTGGTACTCAATAGGGACATAATGACTCAAGTAGCAGATGGGCAGAAGCTACAAACAAATCAAAGATAATGAGAATATTAGAAGTGTTCTCATTCCATGCTTCTGAGTTTGTTTTTCAATCTTTAGTCCAATAGAAAATAGAAGTTTTTCACAGGGCAAATCAGCTAAAATTATTGCAGCAGAATAATTGGGTGCCCTGTCTATTAGAAGAAAGTCTCATCCATTTATCATATGATGATTGTCTCAAAGCTATATTCCAATTATTCTTATAACAGGGCCAACAGTCCAAAAATCTGAGGCCCTAAATGAACACTTATTGCTGCAGGAAAAAGCCATGAAAATTCAAGTTTTGAAAGATGTGTGCATGATAATATTTTCATCAATAACACATTTAAGCACAATTTTGGTATCATTTTGAAATTAGGAAACATCTCTTCGTCTTGGTGTTGATGGAGCCCAAAATCCATGAATATATTACAGACAAGCAGAAATAAATGTCACTATACTTAAAATGGTGCAATGAATAATTTATTTAATGATACCTCTAATAACTTGCATTAAATTTACAACATTGGAAATTAAACAAGCTTTTCTAAGACTTAAAGAGACTTTAATTTTAAATTTATTTAGATAAATTTCATAATAATTTACCCTGATCTTTATAATCTATTAATATGACGTTTTTTTGTTTAAAATTAAAGAAATGTTTATACTTGGGGGTCAGTTGACTGAAAATTAATTGGGGGGGGGGGGGGGGCGCTTCAGTAGTGACCTTAAAATTGCCGACCTCTGCTTTTGATTTTTGTTTGAAAAACAAATTGAAATGAAATAATAGTAAAAGAGACAGTTCCAATTTTCTTTAATTAGCAAAGACTAACAGTTCAGCTTCTCCTTTGACAGTAATATTTGTATATGCGAGCCAGCAATCACATCGCTTTTAAAAAAAAAAAAGTGACATACATACTTTCTTTATTGTAATTGTGCAACTTTCAAATAAGGTTTAAATTTTTTTAAAACTAAATACATGTACATTGTATACCTCTATTACATTGCATCCTTTAACTAACTGTTTATTCTGCCAAACATATTGGGCAAGCACAGGTGCACATGGCCATATAAAGGATCCATAATCAGTTGCAGGATTCTGAAATGTGAAACACAATTTTATAATAAGTAAGACATTATAATAACATTCAAAGCTAAGCCTTCAACAAACTGTATTTGAAACTAGTGAGGTGGTGTGTAGCTTAAGTATATAGGGAATAAAGAAGTGTCGAACAGTGGGGAATGTGTCTGATGACTCTCATGTTTGTTGTCTACACATATCTCTAGAAAGTGTAGATTCATATAGAACTAGCAGAATTTCTGTCAATACTTCAGTTTAAAAAATAATTTAAAAAACATTAACAAGATTTTAAAAGTATCATTATAGACCAGTAGTTTTGAAACGTTTATTCTTTGCGCCCCACTTTGACAACAGTTTTAGTTTCTCAACCAACCATGAAAACTATGGTAAAAGAAACTGATTTCCCCCGTTACTTTGAAGATTTAAAAACTTTCAGTTTTATAAAATGTAGAAGAAAAGAATTTTTGCATATAAAGACTAATGTTGTCACAATTTTGTCACAACCCATCTGTAATTCGTCAGCCACACAAACTTTGAAAAGCACTGTTGTAAGCCCGTTAAACCATTTCCAAAGCAGCAAAGATTATGTCTCCCACTCAATAAAAAGCAAATCTAACAGTATTATTATTCATAAATTGATCTGCAATATTGTATTTGATTTTCAATATTTCATAATAAAAAAAATTACCAATGCTGATTACATCTATTTGGTTTATTTATTCAAAACCATACAGCATTATCAGTGCATCTTTTGTAATTCTGCATAAATAATATTCAGTGTAATAAGATTTGGCTTTAGGGGGAAATCAGATTGGAACACAAAAAATTTTTACTCTCTGGGTTAAGTACCCGCTAAGCAGCTCAGAAAGCAGGTTTAACAGTAAATAAATTTAAGACAATACATGTTACTGCAAAGAAATGAAAAAGAAGTCCTGAAAAGAAAAAAACATTCAAAATCAGTGACAGAGCATTTGAAAGAGTAGAAAATTTTAAATACCTGGGATAAACCATAAGTGAGAAAAATGATATAATGATAGAGATCAAAAACAGACTAGAAGTAGGGAAAAGAATATATTACACATTGCATAAAATACTGAAAAACAAGCAGTAACACATGGTAGTGAAACATGGACCTCAGCAAACAAGCAGAACACTTGGGAAAGGAAAATATTTAGGAAAATATATGGGCCAGTAAAAGACAATAACGAGTGAAGAAGCAGAACAAAATTCAGAACTATACGAAGAACCAAATATAACAGCTGAAATAAAAATGAATAGATTGAGCTGGGTAGGGCACATAGAAAGAATGGAAAATAACAGAGGTCTAAAAGCAATATATAAGTCAACTCCCAATGAGAAAAGGCTTAAGGGGAGACCAAGAAGCAAATGGTTAGAGGAGGTGGAGAAAGACCTTAAAGCCATAGGAGTGAGAGAGTGGAGGAAGAAGACCATGGATCGGGAAAAGTGGAGAAGAGTAGTATGGCAGGTCAGGGCCCTTAATGGGATGTACAGCCAAAGAAAGAAGAATTAGTTACGAGAATCCGCCAACAAGATAAATGATCTTTACATGTGTCAGTTATTTCTTAAGATAGGTAAGGTATTTTTTATATTTTTGATAATATTATTATTGATACATAACGTCTCAAATTCTTCCAGATCATAATATTGATGTAATTCAAAGTATATTTTTTTACGTAAAAAACACATTAATTATTAGTTTATCAATAAAAATAAGCAGTTTATCACACTTTTTTGGACTATTATCTATCGTTTTGTTTCTATTTGTTTAAACTTAGCTTAGGTTCAAATAAAAATTGATAATATTTATTAATATAGACCAGAGCCTAAATTAGTCCTTTTTGTTTGATTCACACTAAGATTTTTGCGATGGCACATGAGGTAATTTCGTAAGATAAGTATTTTAAAAATTGATAATGATAGTATTGATAAAAACTTTTCCAAATCATAGTGAACTATTGATTGTTAATAATGTATTAGATTTCAATTTTTAAACCATATAAATTATAATTTAAAAAAAAAGTAAAAAAGTGTTTAAATGCATTTTTTTACAGAAAAAAAAGTCCTCTATATTCTTAGTAAAATACTGTCAGCCATATAATGATATATACAGACCACCTATTATGGCTAAAGCCTATCAGTATATCCTTGTATAGCCTACATTCTACATTGTCATTGTTAATAAAAAATTTAAAATACGCACTGGCTCCTCGTACGTCAAAGATGTATTTTTTTTTTACCTCGTACGTCAAGCAAAACTTTGAGGAACTCTTATGATGTAAAGTTATAAATGCAGTAGATATTGCTCCTCACCCTAACCCTATCCCTAATCCTATCCCTATCCCTAATCCTATCCCTAACCCTATCCTTAACCCTAATCCTGAAAAAAAATCTGAAAAAAATAATTTATGATTTATTTAAAAAATGACCATCAATAGATATTGCTCCACACCCTAACCCTATCCCTAACCCCCTATCCCTGATCCTGAAAAATAAAATCTGAACAAAAAAAATGTATGTCTCTCATAGGAATCGAACCCGCACATAGTTTGCCAAACTGGGTCACGGCCAAGCGAACAACAATCATCACTAGCGCGCCACACAAACTAACTTATTTTAATGTATAATTAGAAAAAATTGACGTACGAGGTAAAAAAAAAATACATCGTACGTCTTTGACGTACGAGGAGCATTTCCCTTTAAAATACCTATCTTAAGAAATTACCCAGTTGGCTTCCAACAAGTCTAGATATTTGAAAAGGTTGACACAAAATAGATTAATT
Organism: Bulinus truncatus; assembly: GCA_021962125.1. Lineage (NCBI taxonomy): Eukaryota > Metazoa > Mollusca > Gastropoda > Planorbidae > Bulinus > Bulinus truncatus. The sequence goes on along the minus strand of JAGDYQ010000384.1, from coordinate 95,397 downwards.
TAATACCTCACAAATTTTAACAGAGACAAAATCTTGCTTATCAGTAAAAATAAACTCTTTAATATTCATACCGGTACCAAAAAGACAGTGTTATGGTCTTTTGGAAAACATAACTTTATTTTCATGTAGTGATCGACAATCGACAGTGATCGTGAGTGATGAGTTATTTACCTTTGACTTCTTTTAAAGGGAAAGTATTCTGGTTTTTTTTACTCTTAACGAAACATACATTTTTTTTTTCTGTATTTTTGACCATTTTTGTGCATTTCATTCATTATAAGGGGGGGGGGGTCTGAGAAAGTTTAAAAGTTGTTGACATGGGAGGAGGTGAAGAATTTTTTTACGTAAACACTGTCATATGAAAACTGAACTCCATAATATTTTTGAAACGTTAGTTCAAAATGCACTGCAGTCATACTTTATTCAGACGGAGGCGCGGGAAAATGCGAGACGCACGAGGCGCAGTTAACTGATTCATGTACGGCCGGCCGAGCCGCTCATATCTCAAATTTTCTCGTAATTCAAAGCAAACATCGCTCTAAAAAATCTTGTTTGTTAGGGCACTAGTATAACTCCCTTTTAATTATTTTTAGCCATTACAATATTGAGACAAGAACAAATTAATATTTTTATATATTTATCAGTGTGCGTATTCTTTCATCCGTCGGCAGAGCGATCTTTCAGCAATCTAAAACTGATGCAATATGTTTTAACATGTGAAATGTCACAATCACTCACAACCGTTTATTTTGGATTTAGCCAGGGTGCATGGGCACAATCGATGTGTGGGTCCGGAGCCTATCAAAAATCAAGCCACTGGTATTCGACCCTACCAAAATTTGGGGGCAGACATACCAATTTTCATCTTACCTAATATTTTTGACCCTACCAACTTCAACATACTGGTTGCGCCCCTGCCAGGGTGATATGATCTAGCGAAACCATTCATTTTGTTAACCTTGGGTCTTGGACTGCACATTCATTAAATTAATTTTATTATTGCCTCTTTAGCTATAGGCCTACTGCTTTTTAAAATCTGTGTGGACTTTCGATTCGCCGTCTAAATTTTACGCAGTGAAATTCGAGCGGACATTCCCGCTGCTACCAAAGTGCCTAAAGGCGTAGATATTTATATATTAGTTAACTGCCTTAAATCCTTATCCTTATCTATATACATAATCGGCTAACCCGTGTGTCTCCCTCTTGTAGTTTTCATATTGTGCGGTGTATGCGTTGTAACACTGTCTCCCTCGCAGGTAGTTTTCATATCGTGCGGTGTATGCGTTGTATTTCATACATTTCTTTGTTATTTCTGTTCATATCGTTTTCTGTTCATGGCAATAAAAGCCAAATGTTCTTTTCTATTGCAGTATTTCGTATATTTCTTTGTTATCCTTTCTGTCGGATTTCGTTCAGTCAGCTTCAGCAGGCTTTCCCACTAGGATACTAATAAAATAAACCATTTTCATTACAGTAGTTTTAATAAATTTATCTCTATTTTACATTATTTCTAAAAATATTTATAATCATTAATTTTTTTGAGGATAAATATGCCTATTGATGCCGGGTAGCAGTGGTGTAGTGAGGGGGGGCGGCGGCAAGGAGGTCATCATTCCCTGGGCGTTACTCACAATGGGGCGCCAAATGGAATATTTTACATATAATATTATGGTTTTTGAATGGGGCGCTAAAAAGGTATTATGCCCCGGGCGCGAGTTAAGCTCACTACGCCACAGCCGGATAGTCATTAGCGTTGGAAAGATAGTGCGGCCAATAAAATGTTTTTGTCTAATGGACTTCAAACTTCGCAAGCTGGGGCCCAAGGGGACTTTTGAATTGGGACCCCCTCCCTAGTTACGCCTCTGTATATAGCAGTATGTGAATTTTGTATATACAGTATTGACTATTCGGTAATTACCCGCCACCACATTATCCACAGAGCCCTAGCTACCTATTGTTGCACCATGTGCGAGTTATCTTTGGCGCCCCCTTTCCTACCCACCGTTCTGAAAAGTGTGAAACCCTGAACAATATAGAATATTATTTAACTACACGTTACATCTTTAATTAGTGGGTAACTTCCTTCATATGCTGCATGTTCTCTATGTAGTGTTCTCACACAAGGCTCGATTTACCGCCGGTGATGCCAGGGATATCCCCGGCACTGAGACCTGTCATCCCCGGCTCTGATTTAGCTGGTGATGAAATCATAGACATTTATACCCGGCCCTGCAGAAATTTTTTTTTCATCCCTGGCACTGGTTTTTTCTTAAATCGAGCACTGGTCTCACACGTCTTTCTTTTCTCTAAGAATAGTTCTGGCATATACATCTTTTATCATTGTTTCCCTTGCCATGATTTCATAGCATTTGCATACTCTGAATGGCCACTTGTAAACTTATATCATAGCTGTAGTGCTGCTTCTAGAAATGTCTTTACTTGCAGTGACCTGCTGACTTAGTCAATCATTGACAACAATCTTGACCAACATCCCAGTATAGGCCTACACAAAAATGAGAAATTAATTAAAGATACTAAATTGGCTGCTCCAGATTTTGTATAAACTTACAAACCGCTCTGACGTATCTTGCAATAACTTCAAAGCACAGTGCAACTACTCTAGTGACAATTTCAAAATGTTACATGTACAACTGTTAATATATATTATCTTATTGAATATGTTAATTGACTAAGTCAATTGTTTATTCCATTTTATAGAACTACTGTAAACAAAATAAAAGTTCAGTGTGTAAAACAGCTTATAGCACTTTACTGACATACCTAGCACTGCTATCTGTGTACCTAGGTATATTTTTTAATCTAGTAAATGTTCTAACCTCCTCTGCAGTTTGACACCTGCAGAACATCACTTAACAATTTTTCATTTGTTTCATCAACCGCATCAAATGGTCCTGTACAGCTTGATTTTTACTTCATCCATCCAAGGTTAAGTACACATGTGAACTTTCTATTATGCAAGAAATAAAATATTTTGTTGTATTTCTCACAACGCTAATGTTTGTATTTGTCCGTACTTTTCACTATAATAAACTTGGTTATCGCCCAGCGCTTGAATTTTGATCTTACTAAGTGACAATTTTTCTTCACAAATGTCGCCCAGGTATGCTTTGAAATGTACATATCTATGGGGGAAATTGTATTTTAAATGTCATGAAACAAACAGTACATTTTGCTAAGATGTATACAAATAAATTGCAGTTAAAATAAGGCACTTTAAAAAGTTACTTATACAAATTTTAAATGTTTGTGTGTATGTACATAAGATGAACAGAATTATATAAAACAAAGATTCTGTTGAAAGATAATATTTTATTTTTAGAATGTTATCAATTAGTAATCATGAAAACTCTGCCAAGTATAAAATTTCAGTTGATTAAACAGCAACCATTTATATAATAAATGTAATGGGTTTAATAAAAAATTCACAACACACCTTGTTTTAATTAAGCAACAAAGCAATAATAAAAACAAGACTTTTTTAACATGATACATGTATTTGTAAACATAAACAAAAGCCACCAACTTATGATGTATGTAATTCATGAAAGCAAAATGTTCAAAGCTCTTGATTAAAAAATATGCAAAACATAATCAACTAAGAAACTTAATTCATCACATGTGAGACATTTAAGTACTTAAAGAAAAAAAAAGTCTTGTATAGAAAATATATCACCAATAGATTAATGTCAGCATGTACCAATGACAGCATAGATTAATGTCAGCATGTACCAATGACAGCATAGATTAATGTCAGCATGTACCAATGACAGCATAGATTAATGTCAGCATGTACCAATGACAGCATAGATTAATGTCAGCATGTACCAATGACAGCATAGATTAATGTCAGCATGTACCAATGACAGCATAGATTAATGTCAGCATGTACTTGTTCATATCATCTGAATTATTACACAGTTTGTTCACTAACTCACAGTGGATAAGGAATAAACACAAACATTCCAACTAAATGAGTATTTCAACAGTTCAAATTACCCTACAAATTTGCTGCCCATAAACAAACAAAAAAATAAATTGAAAAGTAAAGATTCTGCCATTTTTTTTTTTAAAGCATCTGAGAACAAGGTCATTGAAAAATATGGGATTTAAGAAACCGGTAATGACAATAGTAGTTAATTTTTATAAATGAGTTTTATGTTTTAGCGTCAATTATAAGTGAAAAATAAGTGAAAAAAAAAAAAATTACTGATATTTTCAAGCCCAGTTCTTAAAGGTTTTACACTTTATACTTATTTATTGTGAATAGGTTGTTTTTTTGAGAATAGCTCAATATGTTTTTGAATTGCTGCACAGATTTATCTTATAATTTGTTTCTTTTAATTTATTCTAATAAAAATTATACATATATTTGTTAGAGAAAAAAAGTAATCTTTGCTTATTTGAGCTAAAAATACGAACCTCTTTTAGAGACCAAATGCTTTCTTTTTCATAAACTCTTTTGCTGATGGCCTATTGCACGCACACCAAAAAAAAAAACTGATAAAGTATAGGACAAATAAATAAACATTGTAAATATAGGTTATGTTTTCTTATCAACTTACAAAACTGTCTTATTGTTATGTTACAACTAGTTAATTTAAAACAGCCTACACCAGTGAATTTTTAGACTGCAAACATCTTACAAAAACAAAAAGTAAAAAAAAATATACATAAATAAATAAAGATACAATAAATGGCAATCAATGGCATACCAAATTGAAGCATTGTTAATAAATATAGTTCAAGCAGTAAGTTCTCTTTGTTGGATATGTTTTCACTTTATGTAATATATATTTACAGCAATAAATGAATAACAAGAAGTTATATTGATTAAATCAATGATATGTCTTACATTGAAATATACAATATTTAAAAAAAAATTTTCAAATTGTTCACACATTAAAATCTTTTATTTACCACAAAAAAATAATATTTTTTTTTGTACAAATCAACATTATAATTCTCTGAGAATAGTAGTTACAAGTTTCCATAGCTTGATAAAATATGGTATTCTAAGTGTATTACAAAACTTGTTAACATCTACTAGTATTAATATATGTAAGAAAAATATAATTTAATAATAATCCAGGTCACAACAAATTATAAATAGCCTGTAATGCTTCGTGAGATTCTTTCACCACTGGATCAACAAACAAAAAAATACAGGTACAAAAATACTAAGAGTTTGGTTTTTTTTTTCTTATGAGAAAAATGTATATATGTATATATTATGACTTGGGAGAACGTGATCTTCTAGGTTTAGCAGCAGAACCTGGGATTATTTGTTTTGGAGATGCGCTTTTATTGTCAAATACAAAAGGAAGTGAAGGACTACTTTTGGAACGTCTTAAATCTGCAATACAAGTTGTGTAGTAATTTATATAATGTTCAACAAGGACCATAAAACTACTATGACAATACATAGCATATACAAGTTACATGTAAAGTTATTATAATTACATAAAAAAAAATAACACCCCCCTCCCCCATTCATTGTTGTTTTAAAACTACTATTTTTAATACAGATATGAAAATGGTAATAGTATATACATGTACAATTATAGAGTCTGACCTTTTGGATGAATATGTCTACGACGATGAGAATCTCTGCTAGAATGATCAGATTCTTTACGAACTGAAGAAGCATTCGCAGGACTAGGACTACGGGCACGTTGGTGAAATGACGGGGCTAACAAAGAAAAAATAAGTATTATACAATGAATTCTCCATAATGGTTTTATAATTACAAGCATGGTAAAAAATCTTATAAAAGAATGTTTATAGTGTATTATAGTATATGAATATATTATCTGAATAACTTCAAGAAATGCTGGTATAATAAATTTTGAAATTTCTTTAGAGTTGTAATATTCTGTACATCTAAAATAGTATGTTATATCAGGTCTGTTAAAATGAAATAGCCAAATTAGTATTCATAAAAACACTTTTCTAAAAAAATAAATAAAGATAAAAAAAAATATTAATTTTTTAAGATTCCACAACTGACAAAATTTGGAATAAAACAATCATGCAGATTGTTATTGTGTAAATTTGTGAATGTATAGTGATAACTGTGCTTTTTAAAATTATTATTTGCTCAAGTTGAACATAATATTAAAAAAAGTAAGTATAAAGAATTTATTAATTTTTAAATAATTGTTCAGACATTTTTTATAATATAATGTAGCTTCTTATCCTGAGAAATTCAATCGCATAATAAAATATTATGAATGGCTTCTAAGCTTCTTTGAAATCATCTGGTTAAGTTTCATAGGGGATTTACAGAAGTCATTAAATAGATAAGTGAATAAAAATCTTCATTTCAAAATATTGTATGTATTCTAATTCTTTAAGTCTATTACCTAAACTTTCTGAAAACATATTCAGACAATGTATCAAATTGTACAATCCATATTTTTAAGAAAAGAAAAAATGCAGACAATAGTCTATTATATAAGTGTGGTATCTCTAGCCTTCCGTCTGACCACAGGATAGGTTAATTTTCTATATAAAAAATGAGTTCAATAAGCTGTTCAATGTCTAATACATTTGACAAACACTAAAAAAGTCAAGTGAAAATAATATAAACAAAAGTCAACAGGTGAGTAAAAAATTAAAAAAAAAAATCTGTTACTATTACTGTATTAAGTTTATCAACTTCAGATATATGAGACTGCCCTTGATGCTGTAATATATGTCACAGATTATTAGACATTAATGGCAACTATTAATCATGCAATCAAAGCAAAAAGATTGGGAGACTAAGGGTGAGCCAACCATGAAAGGTGGGGTGCAACACAATAGTCACCCTTAAGAAGCTCTGTGGGATTCCATTCTGTGATGACCAATTAATGAAAAATAATAGGGGATATGAACTGTACATAATTAAATTACAATTTTGTTAGGTTTTAAATTTATTTACCGGTACCGTTATTTATTTTCAAATACATTTATGACAATTTTTTCGTAAATATTTCACTATCTTTTTTAAGAAATTCAACCATTAATAATAATGCAGAAAACAACATCAATTCTATTTTAAATGTTTAAAATTCTCCAGTAAAAAAAAATATTTATAAAAAAAAAAACTATTCCAAATAAATGATTTAATAGATAAAAATTGTAATAAATGTTACAGATATATCGGTTCTTTAAAGAAAACTGTAAGGCTGAGAAATTCATGGTACTAACTATACCTGCAAAATTCAAACAACTTGTTACCCATACAATTTAAGGCTGTTTTTGCCTCTGAATCTGTGTGCTTAGAACTGTATGTGTGCATATTTAGAGTACCTCCCCCCCCCTTCCCCAGCTCTTTATGCCAACTTAAAGTGTTAGTCTTGTCTGAAGCTGTAGTGAAAGCATCTTGTGATTTTCAACACACTTTTTTTTAAAATAACAATCTGTCATTAAAGAATCACAAATGAAGTGTATTTATTATAATAATATTTGTAACAGTGTAACAGTTTTAATGGTGTTTAGAGGAATAACTATATTTAGTTTCTGGCACAGAATAAAATTCACTTAAAAGATTGCTTGACATTATGGAATCCTACTTACTCCTTCTGATGTTAGCTTTAAGGCCTTGGCTACCTAGAACTTTGTTCAGTTTATCAGTAAGATGTGCCATTTCCTCTTGATGCTGCTTCTTAAGTTCATTGGTTGATTTTAAGGACTCCATATAAAATGTCATGGTCTGCCTTTGTTCCTTTTAACAAAAATAAAAACATTCCTGTCAATATGCTTATAGCCTAACTGACTTTTTATTTAAAAGGGCTTCTTTTCTATATATTAAATGGATGAATTTATATTAAAATTAACGCACTGGCTACGGGACCATACGGATAGTCTCCGTATTTTTTTTTCAGGGACCATAAATATATGTGCGCTTGCGCGACTTTGAAACCATAACGCAAATTTTCTTCAATAGCACATTAAAATTGTGGCTTAGTTTGAGTGGCGTGCTGGCAGAATGTGTTACTCGATTGGCCGTCTCCTCTCAGAGACATAAATTTTTTTTTCCAGATTTTACCTCTATAAACATTCCAAAATCATAGTATTGATTGTTATTTATTAAAAGAATAAGAAAATATTTTTAAAAATTGTGTTTAAATGCATTAAATAAATTTGTAAAAAAGGTCCTCTATATTCTATATAAAATACTGTTTACAAAAAAAGGCAGCTGCCAACTACAAGATTATTAAAAAATACTTCGGAAAAACTAATGCCCAGCACTTAAAACGCATGACCAAAATTATTTAAACCAAATTTATGTTTGGGGAATAGCTACTCTTGGGGCCCCTAGGGCCCTTCATCTTGTATCGCTACGTATAAGGTGTTTTTTACTATATAAGCTATATTAATAATTATGTCATTTTCAGGGCCCTGTTCTACACCTTATACGTAGTGGTACAAGATAATCGGCCCTAGGTGCCCCAAGAGTAGCTATCCTTCTAACATCAATTTGATTTAAATAATTTTGTCATGCCTCATGAGGGCTAGGCATCAGTGTTTGTAAGGGTACCGTTTTTTACTATATACGCTTTATTAATTATGTCATTTTCAGGGCCCCATTCTACAACTAAGATATAGTGATAAAAAATAAATGGCCCATTGGGGCATCAAGGGCGTCTATCCCACTAACATAAAATGTGTTTAATCATTTTCTTCATGCCCATATGGGAGTCATACATTACTGTTTCTTATGGTACTGTTTTTCCTATATAATCCTTTGTTAAGTATGCCCCATTAGTTTCTTCATTGTAAAATGCTAAATTGGCAGCAACATCACTGGAATTCGGTTGTGTTTTTTAAAATTGTTAAACAGAAAATATACGGAAGGAAAGAAAATAGTAAAGAAAAGTGTTATAAGTTGCAATTTTTTGCGATAAAGTAATAAAAATGAACAAAATATTGTCTAAAATGGATAATATTGATGTGAAATCATTAATACTATGATTTGGGAATGTTTATTAAGGTAAAGTATCAATAATATTATCAAAATAATTTCTGTCCCTAAAATTAAAGAGTACCATATATGGTCCGTGAAAAAAAAAAATACGGAGACCATCCGTATGGTCCCGTAGCCAGTGCATAAAATTAATTCAATAAACAATTACCTCAGTTGTTCTATGGAGACTGTTTTCTAGGTTTTTGACTTGTGATCTTAACTTCTGTAATTCTGTGTCTTTAACCCTCACCATTATCTAAAAATAACCAACAAAGGGAAATGTTTTCAAAATAATCAATTTAAGATTTAGTTTTTAAGATCTATAGTATACATCAAAATTTTATAGGGCTTTGATTTTATATGAAAAATTATATTTTCTAATTTTGATATATTTCATTCTTATATGCAAGTTAAACAATTGCGCACTTGGTCTGAACAATTATTTGTCATAAAAAATATTTCAATGTTTGTATACAAGTGCATATTTAAATGTTTGTAAATAAGTGCATATTACAATGTTTGCTTGTATACCAGTGTATATTTCAATGTTGTTTTATGTGCATATTTCATCAAAAAAGTTAGCAATTTTTAAGTGCTGGCTACAGAATATTAGACTTTCTATTCACAAATCCATCATTACAGTCTGATTTTTTTTCTACTGTGAAAAGATAATGGGGGGAGGGGGGGAAGAAAGAAGTCACTAGACTTCCCACAACAGCATCAGGAATAAAGCTGCTTTTTCACAGATAAATTACTAGGGGCATTCATATTCTATAAGAAAATAAAATGTACTGGTCATCGGATGATTGTCTAAATGTTTTAGGGGTGTCTTATTCAATGGGAAAGACGAGATGTGAAAAACTTTTCCAAGATCTTCACCTCAATGATTCAACAATATGTTCCAAGATCTTCACCTCAATGATTCAACAATATGTTCCAAGATCTTCACCTCAATGATTCAACAATATGTTCCAAGATCTTCACCTCAATGATTCAACAATATGTTCCAAGATCTTCACCTCAATGATTCAACAATATGTTCCAAGATCTTCACCTCAATGATTCAACAATATGTTCCAAGATCTTCACCTCAATGATTCAACAATATGTTCCAAGATCTTCACCTCAATGATTCAACAATATGTTCCAAGATCTTCACCTCAATGATTCAACAATATGTTCCAAGATCTTCACCTCAATGATTCAACAATATGTTCCAAGATCTTCACCTCAATGATTCAACAATATGTTCCAAGATCTTCACCTCAATGATTCAACAATATGTTCCAAGATCTTCACCTCAATGATTCAACAATATGTTCCAAGATCTTCACCTCAATGATTCAACAATATGTTCCAAGATCTTCACCTCAATGATTCAACAATATGTTCCAAGATCTTCACCTCAATGATTCAACAATATGTTCCAAGATCTTCACCTCAATGATTCAACAATATGTTCCAAGATCTTCACCTCAATGATTCAACAATATGTTCCAAGATCTTCACCTCAATGATTCAACAATATGTTCCAAGATCTTCACCTCAATGATTCAACAATATGTTCCAAGATCTTCACCTCAATGATTCAACAATATGTTCCAAGATCTTCACCTCAATGATTCAACAATATGTTCCAAGATCTTCACCTCAATGATTCAACAATATGTTCCAAGATCTTCACCTCAATGATTCAACAATATGTTCCAAGATCTTCACCTCAATGATTCAACAATATGTTCCAAGATCTTCACCTCAATGATTCAACAATATGTTCCAAGATCTTCACCTCAATGATTCAACAATATGTTCCAAGATCTTCACCTCAATGATTCAACAATATGTTCCAAGATCTTCACCTCAATGATTCAACAATATGTTCCAAGATCTTCACCTCAATGATTCAACAATATGTTCCAAGATCTTCACCTCAATGATTCAACAATATGTTCCAAGATCTTCACCTCAATGATTCAACAATATGTTCCAAGATCTTCACCTCAATGATTCAACAATATGTTCCAAGATCTTCACCTCAATGATTCAACAATATGTTCCAAGATCTTCACCTCAATGATTCAACAATATGTTCCAAGATCTTCACCTCAATGATTCAACAATATGTTCCAAGGGGTCACAAAGACCACAACCTGTTACAGTCAGACCTTTTGCGGAACTTGTGAAATATAATTGTCTCCTATTTTGCCCCTGGGAAAGACATAAGTATAGATGAAGCCATGATTCCATTCAATGGACGGCTTTCGTAAGCAATACATCAAAGGTAAACCTAACAACTTGTGGCATCTTAGTCTGGTATGCCACTGATGCATCTACCGGCTATTTGTTAGACTCTGAAGTTAATACATGTACAAGGAAAGCACAGGATCCAATTCCTAAAGAAGGGAGATGTAGTGAGGCAATAGGAAACCTTGTTGCTTCTGCCTGGAAAGATAAGAGGTGGTTTTCAAGCCTAAGTGCCATCCCCTACTGATTCTTACAATAAATCAATGGTTAATGTTAACAGAGTCGACCATCTTCATATTATCCATTAGGAAGAAAATCTGTGAAATGAAGGAGATATATTTTTTACTTTCACCTCCAGACTCCAATAATCTACAGCTGAATTATTTATTCCAACCCCCCCAAAGACATCAACAAAAAGTCAATCTTCAGAGCATGTAGAATATCACTTGGAGATATGCACAGCTCTTCACGTGAGATATCTCAATAAGCAGCAGTAAGGCAAAAGAAACAAAGTTCATGAAATGGTTTATGGCTGTAGTCTATATCAAACTAGACTTTGCAATGGAAATTATTTTTTCAAATTCCATGTAAAATTGTCACAACTAAATGATGTCACAATCAAAGGATGTCACAACCAAATGATGTCACAATCAAATGATGTCACAACCAAATGATGTCACAACCAAATGATGTCACAACCAAATGATGCCACAACCAAATGATGTCACAACCAAATGATGTCACAACCAAATGATGTCACAACTAAATGATGTCACAATCAAAGGATGTCACAATCAAATGATGTCACAATCAAATGATGTCACAACCAAATGATGTCACAACCAAATGATGTCACAACCAAATGATGCCACAACCAAATGATGTCACAACCAAATGATGTCACAACCAAATGATGTCACAACCAAATGATGTCACAACCAAATGATGTCACAACCAAATGATGTCACAATCAAATGATGTCACAATCAAATGATGTCACAATCAAATGATGTCACAATCAAATGATGTCACAACCAAATGAGGCATTTACATCAAGTGCACAGTGATTCTTTTTTCTCATACATTTATTTTTTTTTTGTTTTTTGAAATAAACTATAACCATTCATCTTTAAACTAAGAAAATTTTATTTCTTTTACTGTATTACTTTCTAAAGTGATAGTTAAATTACGGAGAAAAGCCCCTTTGCTTAGGAATGGGAGAGATATGGGCTGACAACTGGGTCAATGGTTAAGGTAGTACTTGATGTAGCGCAGGTATTTTGCTAGTATATGTTAGTATTATTTTTTTAGATTCTCAAGTTATTTTGGCTATTTTTAGGGTATAAATGCATGTATATTTCCACCTTTTTTTTTAGGTCAGATAAATCCAAGCCCTAATTATGAAAATTACCTTTGCATCATAAAGCTCTTCTTCCATGGTAACTGAACCAGTAGTTAAACTGGATGGTTTGTTCTTAATGAAATCTTTTAAGCTGTCTATTTCAGAATTCAGCAATTCTTCTAGATGAGTATTGCTATTGTAGCAAATAAGAAAATGCAGGTCAGGAATTGCTTGTATGGTGATTTATTTTAAAAACTTTCTGAAACTATAAATAAGGCTAAATAAATTTAACAGATTCATCAGCATTAACAAAGTACCTGGATATCAGTTGACTGATATGACTTTCGTAATCTTGTTTAGTCTGCTGAAGCTTCATTTCAACTAATTTATAGTCTTCACACTTGCTTGAGTAATGCATATTCAACTTTTGCAGCTCCTCTCTCATCTTATCTTCTTCTTCTCTGTATTATATAAAAAATACCAAAAAGTTAATTTTCATACCAAACTGTCGTTAACTGAACTGGCCAAGCCAATGGTTTGGTCAAAGTAGATAAAATTATAAATAGCAAATAACGAACTGGTGTCTTAGTCGTATTTCGTTCACAAAATCTTCAGTAAACATTGTTCTTAAAGCTTCCTTGTACTTGTCTCTTTCTTTTGTCAGTTCATCTTCATAGGCACTTCTGACTGCATCAAGAGCTAAAATGTGCAAATAATTTATCAATAGAATGTGTTACAAGCAAAACAACTTCATCTTAACATAGTGGTCATTTTTAAAACTTTTCACACCTCTACTGTCATCATTTATAATGCACTGATAAAGTAAACAGAATAAAATTTTTAAGACTAGTTTGAATGGCTTAAAACTGGGGTGGCCGAATGTGTCTTTTAAAGCCACATGAGGCTCTTTGAGGAGTTTTGTGTGTCGCTCAATGAGCCATTTTAAAATAATCTTATTACATTAGCTTACAAAAATTGATAACATGACTATAGTGTGACTCTTTCAAGTACTTTTACTGTATGAAAAACAGAGTGTGGCTTTCATCGACCTCATCTGTGGCCAACCCTGGTTTAGAAGGTATGGTACCTTTCCGGTTTAGTTCTTTCAAAATAATTAGTTAAGTTGTAACATCGTAAAATAAATTACAATTAAATGATACCTGAAGAAAAAACACATACCAGCTTTAGTATTTCTTATTTCTTCAGCCAGAGCTTCTTCCTTCTCTTTCTTTAGCAATTCAAAAGCATGTTCATGTGAGCTTAGGTTCAGGGGTTTTGTTAAGTTCTATAGGCAAACAGTTTTGTTTCATAATTAACACAAATAAAAAAAATGTCTAACCCTAAGAAAACACTAAAAAAATAAAATGCATAGTTAGAAGTTTTGAAATATGTCAAACCCAGTTGATGAGTTTTTTACAGTTTTTTTATACATGTAGTTTAAAAACTTGAAGATAAATCTTGTGGAAGATTATTAAAGTTTTGAAATATTGTCCACAGAGGACTAAAAGTAAATGAGCAGCAACAATACAAGAAGTGCAAGCTGACATTCTAATAATTAATTTAGGTATAAACTGAAATTTTAAATGTCCAAAGTCAATTTAATCAATCCATTATTATATTTTGTTACTAACAGAGGACAGATATTCATGCATGCTGACATTCAGATATTAATATTGGTAAAATGCACTATGAAAGTTCAAATGTCCAATGGCAATTTAATCAATGGGAAAGAAGCACTCTCTATGATTATGGTACTGTTATTATCAGGGATGGATAGTCATACTAAAGTGTAGAGCTCTTGACTAAACAGGGATCCTGGGTTTAATCCTCAAAATTTTATTCAAGTCCAGTTAAAAGTTTCCAAGTCCACAATGCTCGGTATCTCACATTTGCTGGGCATTGTGCTAGCTACACACGCCTGTTATGCCATTTCTGTACTGCTACGGCCAACTATATTAGCTGTTAATAAAAGCATCATGTAAAATGCAAATCGGTTTATTTACAATTTAAAAATAAGGAAGGCTACTAACAAAACATTACTCTTCCCGTTTCTGGATATTTCCATGAGTAAAAAGTGTAGTCATTTTTTGGTATACAGAAGAAGTTATCAATATCTAGAAATGACATGCAATTTTTAGTTGTTTTCTATTGAAAAACACTGAACAATATGATTTTATTCACTTTTACACATAGCAGTGAAAATAAAAGTGTCCATTTATAGAAAAGTATATTTTTTTGCAAAATTCATAGTTGCCGTAGACCTATTTTGTAGGTTTGACAAATGATTTGCAAGAATAAGACTTAGTGAGCAATTGACCTAGATTACAAATAACAATTTTACTGGAAGATATAGAGACAATATCGAGTTGTTAAGTTTCTAGTAACTTAAATATATTGCTAACTTTAATAAAATTTTATTGAATTTGAACAAATTAAAAGTCATATTCTATTTTTTGAGTTAGTATGCTTGTAAATTGTACTTTAGAGAGGAAAAGAAAAAAAAAAAGTAACACAAATAGTTTCAAACATTATGAACCTATTTATACTCTAATAGAAAATGTCTTTATCTACAATTTTCCTATTTATACTTTGTCAATTAGAACAAAACTGTAGGTTTGGAGAGAAGTTAAAAACTAAATATAAAGTTACCAAATCTACCCAACCACAAACCTTCATGTTCAAGGCCACTTCACATTAAGCAAAACCCCAATTTTCTTACATAACATAATTCCTTGTCCAAAGCACTTTTAGAAAAATATGCATATATAGATGCTTGAACAATATTTCTACTAGCATAAATAATTTTCCGAAAAAGGGTTCCACGCCAAGAGAAATTTGCACTGGACAGTTGGAGGGTTAATATACTGTTTTTAAATTACAAGTCTTGACTCTAGTGTTGTTTTCGTCGACGAAAACTAAAACTAAAACCTTCGTTAACGAAAATGTTGACTTTTCATCAACGATAACTAAAACTAAAACTAAAATTATCAGCAAGACTAAAACTAGACGAAAACTAAATCTCGTAGACAAAAGACTGAATAAAAACTGAAACTAAAACTCCCCAACGAAATAAAAACTAAAATCCCCATTTATCGTCTTTTCCGGTATAATGTTGACACATGAAAGAAAGAACAACAAAAGATAAAAAAAAAAAGAAAAATGACAGCCGACGATATAAATTTTGCTTTGAAAGTTTGAAATTGCCATGCGGTTAGATCAAAGAGTGTCGTTTTACAAGATACAGTCGATTCTGCTTAATTGGGACACATCGGGACCGAGGCTTTTTGTCCCAATTAAGCGGCTGTCCCAGTTAAACATACAAATTTACTATTGGCTTCTTGGTTTGGTTTCTTTGAGATATGTCCCACATAAGCGGTGTCCCAATAAAGCGGAATCCACTGTTTTTTTTTTTAAATTTGTTGATGTTCATGTATTTCTATTCAATTAATTGTTTTTAACCACCCAAATTGTATTGTTTGTTGAACTCGGCATATTATTTAATAATATAATATGTGTTAATTATATGATATTGTTTTATTACAAAGTTTTCAATTTTAATTAAAACATACAGTTTTAGAATTTAATGCCATTCAATTAATTATTTTTAATGAAATGTAGTAAATACTAAAAAAATGAATTAATAAATAAAAACAATTTATAAATATAAATAAGCACAAATGAATTAACAACTCAATTAACAAACATACACACAAGAATACAGCAAGGTATGTAATTTATCACTAAATAACCTATAAACACTTACAGTATATACATTTATATATATATATATATGTGTGTGTGTGTGTGTGTGGGTGTGTTGTGTGTGTGTATAACTGACAGATGGATAAAAAAATTAGTTTTCTTTTCTGTCGTTCATTAAAACATTGAACAAATAGTTGACAGAAAGAAAGTAAATGAATGAAAGAATCTAAGAATAACATTTATAGACCTCGGCTCGCAAAGATTCTTCAAAAGAAGATTAAAGCTAAATTTTTCCTTCAACTCGCCGACCGTGGTGTATTGATGGGGAGGTGGCTGTCGTTAATATTGGTAGAGTTGATGGCTACTAGTAGGGATTGAATTTATGTAGATGACAATGTATTAAAATCCTGTTGTTTTTTTGCAAATAGTGGCACTAGTAAAGTATCGGTATAGAGTATCGAAATTTTTTAGTTTAAATTGTATCGGCGATACACAAATCAATACTTGATACAAAAAGGATCGGCAATACAGCAACCAATAATAATAAAAAGTATCGCTGATACTGTATTGGCGGATACCGATACTTCGATACTAACAACCCTGAATATAAGTCATCAAAATAATAGAATTACTTCACTCTTCAAGTAAACTGTTGTTACTTAGTTTAGTTATTTCAGAGTTCTAGGTCTTAGAATAAACACGTTTGTTTTAATTTTGACTTACGTTTTCGGTTTCTTATTGTTATTATGTTTTTAGTTGTTTTTTTGTACATGCACTGCAAGTCTGCTAGTCTACAACATAGTCAAAAATTTAGTCATGGTATTGGCACATAACACAATGTGATAGTGTGACTTATAATGTGACAATGAAATGAAATGACTCAGTTTCAGTACACTGAGCTGTCATCTCTGTGACTACTACTATTATGCTTCAATCTGTTTCAACAATTGGTCATGAACAATGATGTTATTTGTAATTGGTGTTTACAAGACTAAAACTAAAAGTGAAACTAAAATGAATAAGACGAAAACTAAAACTCTGGTGTTTTAGTCGACGAAAACTAAAACGAAAACTAAAATTGGGCCTAAAACTAAAACTAGACTAAAACTAAAATTATTACAGAAAAAACGAAATAAAAACTGAAACTAAAATAGGACCTGGGACTAAAACAACACTACTTGACTCAAATTATGACTACAGTACATTTCACTTCACAATATGATGACATGTGCTACTCATCTAAATCTGGCCTAAATGCAAGCATTTACCTCGGTAATTTGTGTTACAGGATGAACTTGAGATGAAACTATTGCACCTGAGGTACTATCAGGTGGTGGCTGGCTGGGTAGAGGAGGCTGAAACTCATCATCTTCCTAAAAATGTTTCAAATAAAATCTTAGAATTGTCCAAGTAGCAAAAATGAAGTTTTAAAGAATGCAAAATAATATCTTCAGCTAATCGAGGAGAAAAAAATCGAGAATAAATTAAAAGACAATTAGTACAACCTCTTCTTCTGAACTGAGAGAGATGAGCTTGATGTGTTCCTCTATACCTTGAATGATAAGACTTTTTTCTTTAGTGGCCAGTTCTTTTTTGAGTGATCCTAAAAGTTTCTGTATTTATAGACAAAATGAATTAATAACATGTTCTAACAAATATTTGTTTTACACTTTATTATCTTATAAACCTGCCTACTGTTATTTTCAGTAGATAACTAGACACTATTTTCATATTAAAACAATCATACACTATTTTCATATTAAAGCAATCATACACTATTTTCATATTAAAACAATCATACACTATTTTCATATTAAAACAATCATACACTATTTTCATTTTAAAACAATCATACACTATTTTCATAATAAAACAATCATATTTAGAAATGTATTAAGCAAATGTAAGTTTTGGTTTAATTTTGTGTTAGTTAATTATTTGTTTCACACCGTCACATTGGTTTTCGAATGTTTTAAACCCCCAGAAAATTGCACATTTTTGTGAGGAAAAAACATCTTACACAGATGATAAAAATGATATTTGTAACAAAAGAAATAGTTACTTACTCTGAAACTGACTTTCTGCATAACAAGTTCTTTCTCTAATCTTGAAGATTTTTCTAGTAGATGCATTTCACTTTTTTCATCATTGCTTCGAATGGCATGGACGGCTGTGAGAATGTCTTGCTTGACTCTCTCTTTTTCTTCTTCATGTTGTAACAGTAAAGTATTCAGTTCATCTTCTAGCTGGACTGATCGCTCCTCATAATGATCACGATCCGTCTGAAGTTCTTCCAATGTTTTTTCTAACTTATTAGTTTCCTGTTTTAATTTTAATATAAATATCATTCTACATTAACGTATTTAGTTATTAGTAATGCAAAGAATAAGGGGATGGGTGTAGAGATCTTGACTGTCGACCGGAGGGTCCCAGGTTCGAATATCAGTGAGGCCCTTGGTGAAATGGGAAGGGACTTGGAACCGGACTTTAAGTTGGGGGAGTAAAGGTGGCTGGACATTGTGCTAACCACACAATCCCTTTATATGCCGAGGTTCCTGAAAAGGATGAATTCTACACTTCATCTGCCCCAATGAGCCCTTTGGGGCTTTAGAGAACTTTACTTTTTACTTTTTTTATGCAAAGAATGGCTAGGCTATGAATTTATTAACCTGATTTATACAAGTTGTAAACCTCAGATGTTGGCACTGAACGTTACAAAACCTCATCTATAATACAAAAAATCAATTCCTGCTCTGTCTGCGTCTGTCACACAAAATGGCGGCAACATTAACATGTCATGTATATGTGTTCTGTACTGCATGAGTTAGTCGTCATACCGTACTTCCTTCATTATTAATTAAAGATTCTAAAATGCCTTTCTTTCATCTCCACCACAGCTGGTAAGCACTGGCCGCGGAAGCACTATGGGAGAAGTGAGGGAACTTTTAGCAGATCAGAGAGGACCTTAACTATCAATAGAACCAGGGGGTCTCGGATAAAAGCTGGGCGCAGCAGTGCACAGCCATATGTCCCCTCAACATGAACTTTCTTTACGCAGTTATCAGAAATAGATTTTATTCCTTTCTGAAGCACTTTCTATATTCACAATTATTGTTCAATCAATTTTGTATGCATATCTCAAGATAATGTAATATTTATGGTGTTCAGTTTGTTATTATTTCTATCTAATGTCTATATCTAATGTACAATTAGCTCCCTTTACCGCTAACATCTCAAACTTCATCACAATTTTCACAGAATCGATATTTTATTCTGCATCTGCGGTTTGTTTAATTGAAGGGCAGAAAGAACGCAACGATTCTATCTATTTCTATTATGTACTTTGATACAATATACTTTACCATACATAATATCAATAATGTATTGCATTCCGTTGTTATTCAAAACGAAATGTCTGTTAAGTATAATAAAAGTAAAAGGAGTGTTAAAATTTGAATTATAGTTTTTTGCAATAAAAAGTGCACCGGGTTGGCAACATTATATTGTACTATAACACAATGTGTATAAAAGTAAATAAACCATCTGTTATACATGTAGTCAATAGCAGGCACTCAAGCCACTCTTTTTTTTTTAAATACGTCATGTTGAACATGGTAAAACATAAATGAAGAACTGTTTGGAAAAAGAGTCCTTTAAAATATTATGAATTAATTCAGATTTATCAATGATATGATGTTGTGTGCACAAATTATGTATAGTTGGATGTTAGATTCATTGTCAGGGGTTCTTTTTGTTAAGATTATAATGAGGATTATTTTCTTCGGAA
This sequence comes from Bulinus truncatus, assembly GCA_021962125.1. Lineage (NCBI taxonomy): Eukaryota > Metazoa > Mollusca > Gastropoda > Planorbidae > Bulinus > Bulinus truncatus. Next base: position 75,351 of record JAGDYQ010000384.1, on the reverse strand, counting down.
AGAACTATATAAAATATGAAGTTTATTTGATGTGTTATTAAGTGTCCCCTATACTTAAATGTATTTTGGCTACAATAATGTGTTCATGTCATTTGGGGCAACTTCGAGTACATAGAAATGCTTTTTTTGTATATAGACTGATTGTTAACGCGCTGAAATATAAATCACCATTTTCAACTACAAGCCTGTCCGGGTACCGGGCCTTTGTTTAATAGTAATTTAAAATGATTGAGTTCACATTCAAGTTTTACAAAGGTTTAAACTAAACTGTCGAGAGAATAGGGTCTGATCGATGTCCTTAAGTCGACACAGCGAAATAAATAGAACCAGGCATTTGTTGGTGAAAGTGCATTGTACTAGCCACACAATCCCAGAGAATAGCAGTGGCTGCAGACGTAAATGAACTTAAACTGACCCCAAAGGTCTGTAGAGGCTTCTTAAGGGAATCTTTACTTTTTTTTTTACTATGTGTATGCCGGGGCAGACCTAACTTAAAAGAATTTTGACTGGGAAACATTAGAAGAAAATTATTGACTAATATTTTATTAGAACAAAGTACAGATATCTATTGATATCTAAAGATCATACCTGTGATTTAATTGTATTCTTTTATTAATTCAAAATAATTATTATTTAAAACCATTTTTTTGTTTCCAGACAAAGCAAAAATAAAATACTATGATGGATAATATCTCGATCCAATAAGGGTGTCAGTGCCTCAATAATATCTTTACCATTTATCTAAATCAATGTGTTTCACCATGTTCTTTTCTACACATGATCATCAATTGAATAAATGTTTTCTTAAAGAATATTTTTTATGCTATGGGAAATACTGCACCTGCTTGAAGACCTCAAGGTAAGTGCCTTGCCGTTCTCTAGACATCTCAAGTTCATGTTGCAACTTTACTTCTAACTGGTCTAATTGTTCCTTCACAGTTGGCAATTCTGCACCAACAGTTGATTTAATCTGTCTGACTGTAGCTAACAAAACGTCAAGAACTTCAATTTCATCTTCATGTTTACTTTCTAATACCTCCTCCATTGGTCCTAGTAGAGCCTAGAAAAATAAAAAATAATTTTACAAAGAATATTAAATATAATCAACATTCTAAAAATGTAAACAAAAAAAAAGTCAATGTACATATGCACAAAAAGTAGATCCTATTTGAAATAACTAAAATTAAAAGTAATAATAAAAACAACACAATTGTTTAAGAAGGTGTTAAAGGTATTATTATTAAAATTTCACCAGTACAGCATCTACAGCTATAAATATATATATACAAGGGTATATCAAGAAAATATATGTCAGAAAAAAGATAATGCTTAGTAAGGTGTAGCATCACGATATGATATTCAGCAAAAAACCTTGAAAAAATAAGAGAAATAACTAAGAGAATTTTAAAATATAATACATGTATTAGTCACAAATATAAACTAACTGGCCATAGTTGCATTTTCATCATCATTTATAAAGAAAGACTATTAAATGTCACATTCTTTCAATAAAACAGAAAGAAAGGCATTTTGAATGTTAATGAACTAAAAGAAAGTGTGAAACTCAATAAAAGCCTATTTGTGACATAGCATATCGTATCGTAAATAAAATTTAGTTAACCTAAAAAGAAAAAAAATATAATGCCGATAATAACTTGATACTCATTGTTTACACAATTTAATTTGAAACAAAAATTTATAAAATTAAAAAAATACCTGCATATCTGCCTGAAGCTCAAGAGTTTCATCTGAATCTCCGCTTTCTTGATCAGTTTTAGGTCTCAAAGGTCTTCTGACCTTTGCCCTGTTCAGTTCTTGATCAAACATTAGTTTCTGCTTCAAAAGTGAAAATGTTAGTTGTGCACTATGAAGTGCTTCCCTCACAACCAAATTGGAAGAATCTGAATAGCCTGACAAATCTGGAATCTGCAGCAATGAATCAGGTAATGATTTGTCATCACCAACATCTGAAATTATGTCATGACTGTCTTTGCTCTGAACAAATTGTTTAGATAAAGAGAATTTCGACAATGATTCTTCTTGTAGGCACTGGCAAAGAAGATTAATGAAATTAGATAAACCCTTCTCCAAGGTAGGATTAGGATTTTCTTCAGTGAACTCAGGAGATTCTAGTTCTAAGTCAATTAACACAGAGTCACCCATTTTTATGAGCTCTATTACAAAAACACTTGCACCGGTTATTATTGCTTTAAAAGACAGAATATCTCCAAAGTTACTAATTGTATTATCAAGGGACTGTACTGGTATATCTAAACTGGAATCTCTTATTGATTGCTGATTACTGACATAAGCCTTATGTTTTAACTTAATTTCAGAAAGCGTAGTTTCACGGACTGATCGCAGCTCATTTACAATTAAGTCATACTTATGAGCGATATGTGTGTTTGGTGCATTTCGACACTTTTCTTTAAACATCTGAATATGTCTCTCAATAATAGTTGATATTTCAGAACACATTGCCTCGAGCACACTTTCAGGGCCCTGTACGATGGTCATTTCTTCACTTTCTTTAAATATTATTACAGCTAAAGAGTGAATTATCTGTTTAAAGTAAGAGTTAAAAGAGTCTAGAACTCTCCTTTGTCTTTGCAGCAACTGGTTTAACATAAACTGATGGTTGTCATTGCCAGGTTGCAATGCCTCAGGATGATGAGATAATTTACTCTTCAGCTGTTGGAGAGCAAAGGTGAGTTCTCCCTGCACAACAGCACGAGTGGTCAGATGAGTAGGAATATCCAAAATGTCATCAGATGTCTTGTCTAAATTTCTACCTATGAATGAGTCAATTTGACTTCTTAAAAGTGCCTCCACAGCTAAAAGACCTGGCTGCAATAGGGATGGGGTGTCGTTATTATTTTTGTTGATGGGTGACTTATGTTCAGATAAACTATCACTTAGTTGGCCATTTATTAAAATCTTTTCTGCCATAAGTTCCATATAAGTGCTTAGAATGTCAGAGACATTTTCTTCAAAGTGCATGGTTCTCATTTCATTATCTAATTTCTGATGAAGCTTGATGATCTGAGAATTTAATGAGTCCATTTCTCTATTTATAATATCAAGTGGTACCAAATAATCTCTAGTGTGAAGAATATGAGCCATTTCAGAAAGAACTATGGCTTCCAGAGCAAGTTTGTCTGAATACAACTTGAGTTGATTTTCTCTGGCATCATCTTCTGAGTTTAAAATTTCTTTAGTTTCTTCTTTAGGCATCAAACTTTCTTTCTGTAAAGACACCAGCTGTAGTAAAGCCCAGTCAGATGTGGTCATTTTACAATGTTCTTCAATGTACTCTGTTAACTGAGCCAACTTTTCACGAATATCTTCAACAGTGGTCTGATCTTCATTTTCACTGTCAGAATCCTCATCACCTTCATCTAAAGAATCTAACTGCTCACTTATTTCTAGCACCCTTTCTCTAATATCATGAAGACAGTTCACAACACCACCAGAGGCAACATCAGTTTCCAACTGAGATGATTCCTTTCTACAAGCCTCACTTAATCCAACAGAGTTCTCAAGTGTGAAAGACACAGAATTTATTCTGCTCTCACAAGCTTCCAATTTAGATAAAACTGAAGTTTGCACATTTGTTTGCTTGGTATGGAATACGGCCTCTGCAATTTGTCTTTCAATGTTTTTTAAAATGCTAGCTAATTTACCTAGTCCCTCATTATGTGTGCTGTCAATTACTGAAGGCTTAACAGTAGCAGCATTTCTTTCTAAAGTTAAAATTTGCTCCCCTAAGAAATTCAATTGTTTTTCAATATCATTTATATCTGCAACTTTGGGAAACGGGTGGTCAGGACTTGTTTTCACTAAGTCTACTGTGCTCCTGATTCTATCTACTCGTGTTGTGAGTTCATTCAATTGTTTATTATAAATACATTCAAACTGTGCGAGTTTCTCTTTTAACTTTGCATCTTCTTCCTTTAAAGTGCCACACGAATTGCAAATCTTTGAATTTAGTTTCCCTTTTCTTAATTCAGCCACTACTTGATCAAACTTAACTTTTAAGTGAAGGTATTCTTCCATTATGATTTTACCATTGGACTGAGCATTGACTGTAATGTCATGAGTGTAATTAGGATCAACAGCTTGAATGCCACCCTCACGCAGTACCTCTTGGACATCATGACATTTGTGACCAACATCCTCAATGAGATCAGCCAATTTAATTACCCTGGATCTGTCTCTGTCAGGTAATGATTCTATGTATGTATCAAAACTCTGACGAAGGTAGTGAATCATAGAACTTATCTCTTTCAGCTGAGAGTCAACTACAAGGACATTATGCAGCAGATCTTGCTGATGGTCACTAGCTAGGCTGCTGGTACTGTTCATTGATGCTCCTCTTTCATACTTCTTGTCTGCCATCAACTGGACTTGATCCATTTTAGTCTTAAGATAAAAGCAAATTATAATTTTATAACTTAAGAAAAAAAATTGTTAAAAAAGGAATATGTGTCATTAATTTTTTAAGTCTTTAAGTCATAACTTATTTAACTAAGCTTTTTACTTGACTATTAGCACACCTGCAAGTCAAAAATTCGTTTGTTCAGCTCTACAACAGTCAGCTTCAATTCATCTCTTTCTTTATTTGCTTGTAACGCAGTTAGTCCTTCAATCTCTTTGCTGGAGAAACCATCATGTAACTGAGTGTTCTCAGACCTCAACTCTTCCAACTGTCTTGTAACAGATGCATTATCTGACTCCATGCCAGACATTTTGGTTCTAAGTGACAATAATTCAATTTCAAGTTTTTCAATTGATGTTGTGAGCTTTACCTTCTCTTTTTGCAACATGTCAATACCATGAGCTAAATCTGCATTTTCACCCATTTCTGCATGAAGCTCATCAGATAGATCAACTAATTTCTTGTCTGCTTCAATCATCTGATAATACAGTACAAATGATATTAGAATACATAATAATACCAAGTTTCTATATGTCTGATGCTCATCAAAAGTAAGAAATCTGTTTCCTGTTTAAATATTAATGTCTGTTTGAATGTGTCTTAATTCAGAAAACATTTTAAAAAGTCAACAGTTTAAAATACTTTATTTATAATTCAATCAGCAATAAAAAAAATGCGTACCTTTTCTTCCAACTGAGCAATTATGTCATCTTTCTCTTTCAGAATGTCTGCAATGTTAGATGTCATGTTATCTGTCATAGATGATTGTCTGTCATGGACAGAATACAACTCCAGTTTCAGCTGCTCTACATGATTCTCTAAGTCATCCCTCTCTTTAATGAACTCTCTATCCAGCTCATCAAGCTGTCTTTCATAATCTTCTTTTATTTTCTTAGTCAGATGTTCCTTTTCTTTAATTTCTGACTTGACATTGGCCAACTCATGCTCTCTATCATCAAGTTTTTCCTAAAATAAGTAGACAAGTATAAAGTATTTTTAATTATTTAACTCTATGACTATGCAACTGATTCATTTCAAAATTTCTGCTTAGCAAATAATGTTTTTCCACATCAATAACCTCACTGTAAGTAAGAAAAGGTATTTTAAGTTTTTTTTTACCGTTTTGCATAATTCAGGATAGGCATAAAATATTTATGATGAAGAATAAAAGATAAACTGCCGTAATTTTTAAAAATTTTCGGAGAAGCAAAAAAAAAAAAACTTTAATGTGGTAAAAGACACATCATACATAATGAGAACCTTACGAATATCTAGCAGTTAACTTACTTTCAACTGATTATATTCATGTTCTACTGCCTTAAGTTTTAGAATCTCTCTTTCTTGCTCTCTAGTTTTCTGGAGATTTGTTTTAAGCTCGGCTTCCAGCCTGCGACATTCACGCTCTTTTGCTTGAAGGTTTTCTCTGTTGCGTTCTAGTTTATGAATTGTATCTTTGGACTGATTCTCCACAGAACGCATACGGCGATTCCATTCTGAGCTCAACTTCATAAACTGTCAAAAATCAAAATATTTGATTCAAACAGATTAATTTGAAAAAGAATAATTGCACATGTGACTTATTAAAAAATACTGGCTAGTAAGAGAAACAATTGATCTATAAACAACACATACCTACTCTAAAAGCTAAATAAGTCTGGGGATTATGAAGTGGAAAAGTTTATACAATAGTATACTTGTTGACTAAAACAAGCGTTTAAAATTACTAAGAAAAATTCTGACTATAATTTTCTGATAAGACTAATTGGTACACTGTTGTTTTTTCAGATCTACTAATTCACAACTTGCACTTAAGTAAAAAGCATTATTTAAAATCAAAATGATAAAATTCTAATACATTTTTGGCTAAATTAAAAAGAATATGAAAAGATAAATATAAAATATACAACTTATTTACATATAACAAGTTATAAATATAGATTCAAACCTTATCTTTTTCTTGCTTGTGTTCCCTCAATGCTTCTGACAGAGCTTTCTCTGTCCCAGTAAGCTTTGAAACTGACATATCCAGCTTACTTTTCAAACCATCTATGTCCAGTTTCTGGCGCTGAATTATGTCCTTAGCATCCTTAAGCTGTCGCTTCATCATCTGTGAATATTAATTAGTTTCATGTGAGACCAACAGAGAATCAGCCAACATTTAGAATAAATGTATCTGTCATAACCGTAGATGGTGAGGGGTATGCAGATGTGTGTGAGTTCTTTATTACTTGACCTCTTTCTTTTATATGAACCTAATTACAATGTCTTCACTTTCATGTGCTTCACAAGGATTAGTCAATCTTTAAATTTCTATTAGTTCAGACAAAAATCACAGTAACCTGAACTTTTGTAATTGTGTGAAACATAGACCCACTTGTATATATTCCTGAAAATACAATGTTCAAAATTATAAGGACCCTTAACTCTTTGTTCCATTAATCTAGTGTGGGGTAATTGGTTCCCCCAGCACATATGGAAATCATATATTAGACAAAGTGTCAATTAAGAATAAAAGCGTCAAGATACCACCCTTTTTCAGTCAGGCCCAATTTCTTAAAAATACAACATCCCCCAACCATCATCTAGGTCAGACTTCTAGCCTTGTGTTATCAAAGCATCACCAGGCCCATTCTTGTGATTAAGAATTCTCTTATAGTATTTATTTAAGTTAAAACAAAATTATTCAACTCAAGGCAATTATCACTGTTACCTCAATATTATTAGAAGAGGGTACAAGCCATTGGCCACTATCAATGGTAGTATTTTGTCCTCCCCATCGGCTGCTATAACCACTGTCCACACTCTAAAAAGATCATATTTTACAAATAATAAATAATGTCAATACTTATTAAAGAAATTAAGATACTAAGTATCCCAATGTAAAAATCCTTCTGTAATAAATTCAGTCTCTCAATAATTTAGTTGAGCACAATTTTTCAAAATATCTATTTTTTTATGTTGGGAATACTGTTCCACAAAAAGTAACTTAAAAAAAACTTGTAATAATGAGTATACATTATAAGTAAAATAGTAAAAAATTAAATGGCAGTCTCCAGATGTTGAGAGACACAGCAAGTCTGACCTCACTGGCTCTAAGAGGCTAAGTCTCAGAGAGAGAGAGAGAGAGAGAGAGAGAGAGAGAGAGAGAGAGAGAGAGAGAGAGAGAGAGAGAGAGAGAGAGAGAGAGAGGCCCTTAATGTAGCCAGAAATAACAAATATACTTATTGCAGCTTCATTTTTTTCAATAGCTCTAATTATTATAGCCTAAATAAAAATGTTTTCTCATTACACATTGCAGCTGATCTTTCCCCGTTTTCTAATTGATCTTAAATAGCCATTGTAAATGCAAGTGAAATTTCCAGTGTTCTATGCTTTTATTCTACATTGAGACAAATGAAATCTTCAAATATATATATATTTAAATAAAGTGTAAGCAATACCTGTAATGATTCTTTATGTAATCGAGATTTAAGGTCCAAATTATCTTTGTGTATTTTATCTAACTCTGTCTGGGTGAGTTCTAATCTGTCCTTTAATGTTTCAACCTAGTAATAAAGCATCATTAATTTAAAAAAAAATTACAACAAGATAAAAAAAATTTACCATTAAAGATAAACAAAATAAAATTTTCAAAAAAATAATGTATCTGAGTGTATGTAATGCTGGTCTAGAAAATAATTCTATTTGTTCTTTTTTAGTTAAAAAAAAATGTTGGTTTAATAAATTGCAGCATGTCTATTTTTCATAAATTTTCTCTAGATTTCTCTAAGCTATTCAAGTGAAACAGTTTTAGCTGTAGTACAAAAAATTACTTTCAATGAGTTATATCCTTCTCATTAATATACTCTGCATAACCTAAGCAGATAATTCCCCAGCCCTTCTCTAAAAGAGATTTTTTATAAAAATATTTATAAATATAAAGCTAAGCGTCCACCAGCCCGAAATTCCAGTATCTAATGAACTTTCTAATTTCTGCCTCAGTTTCTCTGCCATGATAACCTAATAGAAACGGGCACACCAGTCAGGTTTTATGCGGCAGAACAGCAAAATTTCCTGTTTATAAGGGGAACTTTATTTTTTAGTATTTAATATTCTATGTAATATTATATTATTATGTAGATAGAGATAGATATTAACCACTATGTTTGTTTTGAATTGAGTCAAACGCCTATATTGAAGGCTTCTGGAAAACTAGTCTATTTTTAGACTCAATCAATCTTCATACAATTAATGAGAATAAATTAGAAATGGTCCTATTTCTGGTCAGCTGACAAGTACTCTTTCACATATTTTAGTTTCATTTCAATGAACCATGTAAGGTTTTGCGCTACTGAAATTTCTGCTTGGAAAGTTCAGTGCTGAATTTTTTCGTGTTGGTGGACGCTTAGTACAAAGCATTCAACGAAAAGCAAAGCCAATTCTAACAAATGTTAACACTCTAAAAAACGTTTTTATAAGATGAGACCTAAAGATACATCACAGCTAATCTATGCTACAGACAAGTGAAAAAAATATAAAATAACTAGGTGAAATGATTATGAAAAAAATCTAATTTCACAGATGATAAATAAGATGGATGAGTTTTTCTACTTTTGTCAACTTGCCTGAAGATGTGCAAATCTGTTTAAAATAATAATACGCCATAGCTAACATTAACAAATCCACCAGATAAATTGGGATCAAGTAACCTTTTTTTTTTTTTAAATATGCATTTAGCCGAAACTTGTTAGGGTGTTTTCCCAAAGATTTCCATTTTCTAAACATTAACACAGACTATAATTCCAGTAGAAACTACATTTGAATTAAGGCTTGACTTGTTGGGGTATTTCCCCAAAATTTCTGCTTTCTAAAAAGTAACAAAATACAGATGTTTGTTAATAGTAATCATAACTGTCAGGTGGCATAAATCCTAGAATCATATTGTAGGAAAAACTCCACTGCATGTTAGCCAAGAAATAAAGAAAAGCAAATGGCGATGAATCTGGCATACTCTTCAGCTGACAATATTACTAAGCAGGCCCTGGAATGGAACACACAAAAAGCAGGAAGGCTAATAGGGAGAAGAGCCATCAAAATTGAAATATAAGAGGCAAGGATGTCATGAGCTCATTTTAAAACTGTGTTTGCTGGCGTGAATTTGATTCACACTCTAATTCCTGACGTCATTGTTTCATGCATTCCATTACTGACAGGAGATACTAAGTGACACACAATCATACACATCTACTGACAAGAAAGACAACTCTATGGAAAGGAGATGTACAGAGATTCACTGACACATACAAATCAGTAAACGCATGTCCCTTGATAGGACACTAACTGACAAATATATTCATCTATTGACAGTAAATACAAGAGACTCACAGAAACACATCTTTTGACAAGAAACACATACACACAGGTATTTGCAGGAGACACACGTAACATGATACAGGTAGATCTACTGACGCACACACTAATAGATAGGAGATACACAGACTGTCACATCCACAGACAGGATATACACTCATAGAAATATACACAAAACCAATGGACAAACTCACTGACAAATACACATCTATTTACAGGACATACACAAAAACACACACAAATCTTTTAACAGGAGATATAGTCTAATTATATTAGTAACAACCATGTGCACAAGTGACATCACATATTTCAAGAATAAATGGCATCATACGGTTACCACCATGTATACAAAGGATGTTATGTGATAAATGTAAACATGTGTACACTCTACAGTCAATGTATAAGCATGGTTATGTTGATCAAAAGACACTGTGGGTATGATGTTTTCTCAAAGCAAGACAAAGCACTATTGTCAAGTGATGAAGCAATCGTTTACTTTTGGTGTCATACTATCAATAAATGTAATGATGTCATATTAAACTAGAGGATGCAATGATGATAGTGCACCACAATGTGCCCAGGTGAAATCACACATTTCACCAATATGATAAAATGTCATCAATTTTGGAGACCACCATGTATACAAACAATGTCACATGACAAATTACCACATGTTTGAAATGCATATGAATGTAAAGCTGATCACCAGACACCATGGGGATATCGTTAACTCAAAAACAAGACACATCTCTAAAGTACTAATGTCACATGAAGAAGTTTTTTTGTAACATTTGGTGTCCCGTTCACTGATGCCATTCCATGTCATTGTTTGTATTTAAATAAATGTTTCTACGCCATACTAAACTAGAGGATGTAGTGATGCTAGCGTAAACATATTGTCCAAGTGACATCATACATTTCACCAATATGGTAACAGATGATGTCATACATGTATCACCATGTATACAAATATTGTCAGGAATCAAAATGGGATTTAAAATAAGGTTGAAAATCATTCAATTCCTATTCCATCGAAAGTACTGATTCTTTGAATTCTAAATTCTGATGAATTCCATCACTAATTGAAACCCTATGCTCTTACATGAGCTAAAAGGAACAAGAAGAAGAAACAGTAACACTGAATTTTACTTCCAGCGGAAACTTATATGATAAGCTGATCTGTTTAATCATTCACTGTTTTGTAGAAAAATGTAATGTACAATAACCTCTGTTTCCAGAATCTCAACAAGAGCTTCATCAGCAATAACATCAGAAGCTGTTGCACTTCCAACTTCATCATTGTCTGTGTCTTCATGAGCTGGATAATCCTCAGAATCCTCCTAAAAGTGTAATCATATACAGTTTACATTTTTAAAAATTAGTCAACAATGTAAAGAATATCATTTTTTTTTATTTCAAAACTAACATTAATTTTAGCCCTTAATTTTTTTTTTGCGTGGACATGAAAAAATGCTTAGAGAAAAATGCCTAAAAAAAAAAATTATCTTATTACAAAAAAAAAAATGTATGTTATATTTCACAAAGCTTATAGCAATTAAATTGAGTTTACATGCATGCATACGGTCAGGGTTATTTGTGAAATAAAGACAATACAGGTCAGAAAAACTCACTGTGCTAAAAGTGACTAGCTAAAATCTGTGTTCAAAAATGCGGAATACAAACTTTATTTTGCTGTCTATTAATATTTTTCTCAAATTCAAATATTTTGGATCTTCTTTTGCAGAGCAGTTGACTTATTTTGAAAATGTATTCAAAATATATAACTCATTAAGCCTAAAAGAATTCAATTGTTTTTTTTAAAGAAACAACATGCCTCATTTTTTTTTTATGGGAAAGTCATCAGTCTTTGATTCCACTTTAGAAGAAAATATTATGCCACATCACCTATTTAATTACATTTTTATGTGTTACTGAAGTATGCCAGAAATAATGGCCGGGGGTACAATTTAAGAAAATTACTAGTTTAAATTTTCCCTAAATGCAGAAATGGACAAAGCTTGATTAAAGCTAAAAATCTCTATGTTAAATTACATATTTATATATATAAAGTCCAATATTTTTAACCCTCTAGTCCTTTTTTTAAGCTTATCCTATAAATAAAAATTTTTTAAAAATACCACATATAATTTTTTAATACACATTCTCCTAAGGAAAAGATTCATTTATAGAGACAAATTGGTTATCTATGTATATTAAGTCTTTTTGTATAGTGGGGAAAAACAATAATTGCCTAATAAAAACTATTTCACTAATCATTCTTGAATGCACAAGCTATTTAAATGATACATATATTTCAGGCAATGATAAATAAGTGAAAAACTAAGTGCATGAGACATATTCATAACTAGCTCACTTAATTAGTACAATAAAGAAATAAATAAAAACTAATTCTGTAAATTAAAAATATTTGTGCAAAAAATGTTAATATATAAAATTTTAACTAAACTTAAAATCAAAAGTTATTTTTTTCATGCATTTTACTAATAATCAAAGAAAATATTTTAAAAAATATTCTTTTGATATTAGTTACTAAAAGCATTTGTTAAATAATATGAATAATTTATTTCTGTACAATTTTAATGTGCATACTAATTAGTAGATAACTTTTTTTAGATTATAATAATACAATGAGGATGGGTAAGCAATATATTTATCTAAAATAGTAAGCAGGGAATCCAGCCTTTTAAAATATATACCTCTGACAAGTGGCTGTCATTATAAGGTGGATCATTTGTTGTATCTGACATGGCTGATCCAGCATCAGATGCATTAGTAAAGTGGAAACCATATGCATCATCTACGGGAGATATTGATGAGTGGGCTAGGGCAGATTTTGAAGGCCTGGATTTTTCTTTAACTCTAACACTTGGTGACTTAGCACGTCGCATGTATTCACGTTTCACTTCCTCTTTGTTACTATCACAGACAATAATCCGCTTCAATGTCTGTTGACCTTGCTCTGGACCTTGAGCAGCACCTCCATTACCTGTAGTTAAAGTTGCTGAGTCTACAGCGTCTTTTTTCAATCTGGATGCATTAACAGACCTTGCAGATATTGGTGTACTTTCAAGAGGAGCACTAACATTCCCAGAGGGTTTCATTCCTCCTGTAGAACTACCTGCCTGATTTCTTCCAGCTGACACAATAGAACTGTCACCACTAAAGGAGCCACTTCCAGAAGAATTCAGTGAAATCTTAGCGGGTTCATGAGTTGACGTAAACTCTTTGACAGTAAAAACATTACTCACATTGCTAGGATTGACATCTGAATGGTGGCATCTTGCTGGTCTGTGGACCTCCTTTTTATATGAATCTCTGTGGCCCACAATCTGAAAAGCTGTTTCACCACTTGCTGTCGGCACAGTAAATGACTTTAACTCAAGGTCATCCATAGTATTTCTGGGCTGAGTATTTGAGGTAACAGAAGAAGTATTTGTGGATAGTTTGCTTTTTAGCAGTGAACTGTGCAGCTGCATACATAAATGCAATGCTTTCATCCAGTTGTTGCGAATACCTAAAGTCATGGCAGCCAGAATGTACTCACCATTTCCAGTCTGGGGAAGGAGGGTAAAAGATGGGACAAAGGTTTGGGATTTACTGAGTTATATAGGATGAAAAAAAAATTCAAAATTGATGGCTTTATGTAAATGAAGTGATATGAATTTGTAATTGTGAAAAAAATTCTAAAATGTATGATATTTGTGACACATGATTTATGTTTCTAAATTTAATTTTGAAAAAAAAAATCAAATTAAAAAAAATCGTTTTTTAATGAATTGATGTTTTGCAACAAAGTTAGTTATTGCTGCTTTTAAATAAATAAATGAAGTATGTTTTTAAGTACCTTCTATTTGCAAATATATCAACAAACTATTTCTTTGTGATCTTTTAGGATATTTTAGTAAATGTGAAATGGTTTTAAAAAATGGTATGCTAGCAGTTTAAAGGCTCATATGTTTTATTTCAGACCTATGAAGCATTACCAGTCTATCAAATCCCATTGAAGATGAAAGAGAGAAGACCATGTATACATAACAATATATATATATATATGTCTTTTATGTCTTGTTGTAATAATTTATTTTCTAGTGAAATGCAACCATACCAATAAAAATCTTTTAAAACTTTAAATATATAACAGCACAGACCTTAATTCTGAAGCCATAGTTTCTATGAGTTGAAGTTTCTGTTACTTCATAGCATGTGGACAAATCAATTCGACCCTCCAAAATGTTTGATTCCTCTGCTTTAGCATCCTCATAATATCGAAGGGAGTTTCCAGCTAATACAAACCAGTGTTTATGTGACTCCTGTCAACAAACAAAGAACGAAGGATTATTACATAATATGAAGGCTATATTCAAGCAAAGATTTATACAAGGGTATAAACTCACACCAAACCTATTTTTTTTTAAAAACAGTGAAATCATAAATTTAGAAAAATGGTATGACTTGCAATATTAAGAGTACAGTAAGACACATACACACACACCGCCATATAACGCTGTTTCTTTTAGCACTGTATAAATTTATATAATGTAATGATTGATATAGTGACAAATATGATTTTTAGTTTTTATCATGGGTGATAATAAAAAACCACAAAAATAAAGCAACAATAAATAGCATTTCACTAGAAACTAAAATGCAAGTGATTAAAGAGGTGTGGAAGAACATTTGGCCAGATCCTAGCAGGGCAGTGATACTGGACACTCTGTGGAGATGAATGAATTAGTGGAAGAAATAGTGGAATTAGTGAAACAAACAAACAGATGAGATAAATGTGGAAGGTGTCGAAGAAATAGTGCAAGAAACAGCAGCAAGTCTTTCTAATGATGAGGAATTAGCGGACCAAGAAGAACACACAAATATTGAAAGAAGTAATTCTGAAGAAGAGCAAAAAGAACTTTCAACAGCACTTCTAAAAACCAGTTTGACCACTATAACAGATTTTTTGGACAAATTTATTGAAAATGACCCAAATTTTTACAGGGTGTTAGTGATGTCCTATCCACTTACCAACAACTTCTTACAGAGCGCAAAAGGAAAACGCAAATAACATTAGATACCTTCTTGAAAAAGGCAGAAAATTGGAAATACAGAAGAAACTGAATGATCTGAAATTTTATTTATGTATATTCGTTTATTATGTTTCTATATTTGTAAGAAATAAATGTTTGTTTTATTGTTATAAAAAACGTAATTAATAAATTTAATGGTTAAAAACCTGACCAATTTTCTACCCATCTTCCCCTTACCCCATAACTAACACGATGAGATAACCTCATTTAACACAGTTTCATATTACGCTCTACTTTGATGGAACGTATACCCTGCGTTAAGCGGGGTCTTACTGTATGTTGTGTAAATAACTAGAGCCTAGAGATAACATAGTAATCAAAGCAGAAAGAGCCAGAAGCACAAAAGAATTTAGTAAGATTCCCCATAAAATTTAGCAATATTATTAATGATATCATTTTAACAATTTATATATTTCATTCAATTTTGTTATGAGCTATTTCATTGGTGGGACAGAGGAGTTTGGGGTCCAGTAAAATTAAAAAATTCTCATTAGTAGTAGTTAAAGGAAATTCCCATCCATACCAAAGTTTAAATGAATGTTGAAACAATGCCAGAAAAATTAACCACACATTTTAGGCACTATATGTTTAATTATTACATGACAGAAACTTTAAATAAATAAATCATTAGAGTCTCTAAGAAAAATAATAACATGAAATATGTCAATTTTACACCAAAATTCAACAGACTAAAAAAAAAAGCCATTTTAAATAAGATTCAAAGCCACCTTGTTTATTTATAATTTTTAAACATATATTTCAATCAACATTTAATGCTGCTTTCAATAAGATTTAACCATGGGATATCTTCTCAATCTTTATTATGAATAATTTAAACTGAATTATTTCAAATAAAGAGTGTGAAAGTTAACAAAGAGACATAATCAAAAATAGGTCAATAGTAAAATTGATAAGTTCAATGTGCAAAAATAAATTAGTGACTGAACACTTTTTGCAAATAAAGTTTAGTGTCTTTTTAGAAGATTGACATATATTACTGATTTTATTTTAACTATATTGACTCTTCATTTCTTTTGTTTTGATCAGTTTCATTATAGTTTTTGCCTGCTGTGCAGGCTGTTCATTAAACTTTTTGTCTGTTTTAGCAAGCTATTTGACTATCTGGTATGCCCTTTTACCACAATAGGCCAGATGAATGGTTTATATATATATACATGAATATACACATGTATGTATATATATATATATATATATATATATATATATATATATATATATATATATATATATATATGGCGTTAGTTAGAGTATTTATTATGTATCTATGTATAGCAGGCTCGCCAGGTAATTTAACTTAATTACCAAATCTTTAACTCTAACTCACTGGTATAGGTACTAGTATATAACAACACAACTCTTAGGCGTGTACTTTACAACACTGATTTAATGTACTATGATAATATTTTACAAGTCTAACAATCCAAGTCTACTCTAAGTATAATATATTCTATAAACTTCCCTAAGTCTACTGGGCCGCCCTCTGTCGATACATTCCGCGTTCACTTTATAAAGGCTGGTGGGGTGCGAGAGGGACCGTAGATAATCCGTGTGCAAAGGGGGGGGGGGGACAGCTAGCATGAGTCATTAGGGTACGGGGAATAGTAGATAATGGGACAGTAGTAGAAAGTCCGTGTGCAAAGGCAGCGAGAGCTGATAGAAACAACTTTTAACTAGTATGGAAGGGGTTAAGTTTGACCCGTTACATGGGGGGGGGGGGGAGAGGTGCGGTGAATTCTTGACGTAACATATCCATGGCTGATGAGGAGCGAGAGGGTCCGTATTGGCGGGGTAAATTTAAATTGGCAGTGGAGGTGGAAACGGGGAGGGGAGGGTAAATTCTAGATGTAACATTTCTGACCATGACCCTGGGTTATGTTCCATGGTCAACTGATGAGTCACTCGCTACTGGCGGGAGGTGCGTGTGCAAAAAAGGGGGGGTAACTTCTAAACGTAACAATATATATATATATATATATATATATATTAGGGTTGCTGATTAAACTGCGTTAATTTGCAATTAACGCGTCAAAAAAAATTTGCGATTAAAATTTTTAACGCAACACCTAAATGCGTTAATTTGACCAAAATGCTGAAAGTTCACCAAATCAATAAATAACGGAATTTCACGCAACAATTTGAAGTTAAAGTCCTTTCACTTATTAAGTAGATCTACCACCCCCACCCTGTCATAATTTCCACACACCCTCACCCCTAAGTACGTCGACAAAAGCCCCAATTGTAATATAAAATGAAGATGTTTTGTTATATAGCCCTTCGACAAGTGAACCTCCTGCTCCCTTCCCGGTCGATATAAAAAGAAAAGAGTTTCATTCACTAGTTTACATTGTATACTGTAGTGTATTGGTGGAGGTACTGTAGTGTACTGGTGGAGGTACTGTAGTGTATTGGTGGAGGTACTGTAGTGTACTGGTGGAGGTAAAAGAACGACAAGTGTTTGGTGAACTCTGTTATAATTAGGTCAAAATAACGAGATGTTAGAAATTTTGTATCACCATTTTTTTGCGCCCAATTTTTTTATCGCATTTGAAAATACAGCGTCTTGCATCAGCTGCACTAACAGTATCATGACACTCGAAATCAATGTCTAGACATAGTCTAGACCAGTGATGCTAAACCTTTTTTGTTACTCTGGGCCATTATTGTCAGCCAAAAACATTTGGAGGGCCAAAAATATAATTTTTATATTTTTATATATGTATGTATATAATGAGATGTTATTTTTTTAAACTGGGGGGGGGGGGGGCAAAAAATTATCATAAAGGGCCAAATTTGGCCCGCGGGCCAGTATTTTAGCATCACTGGTCTAGACCAGTGCTTCTCAAAGTGGTGGGCCGCGGCCCCCTAGGGGGCCGTGGACTGTCCGGAGTGGGGCCGTGGAATTTCGAAAAATTATAAATATAAGCAATCTAAACCAAAAAAAAATAGGGGGGGGGGCCGCGACATATTGATTGGCGTTCCAAGGGGGCCGTGACTTCAAAAAGTTTGAGACGCACTGGTCTAGACTATTCTATGCAAACATCAGTACACGAGACAGTGTAATATTTTTCAGAATTATTGTGAAACTGAGCTCAATTTAATATGTTATATTAATTAACGTCCTGAAACTAGCGGTGTCGATATGATGGAAAGAAAGGCATATATTCGTTTGTGCTTTGTATACAGCAATAAAAACATCAATAGATTTTTCTCTTAGAGTTAGACCGGAAAACACTCTGATACAACTGTTGCTATAACCAAAATGAAACGAAAGAAAGAATTTTTAATGTTGACACATGAAAGAACAATAGAATATCAAAAATGAAAGCCGACCTATCAAAATTTTGCTTTGAACATTTGAAACGGTAACATTAAAGAGTGTCATTTTCCAAGATACTTTTTTATTAATTTAACTGACAGACATAAAAAATAAAATTTTCTTTTCTGTTGTTCACTAAAACATTGAACAAATAGTTTATAGTATGAAAGTAAATGAATGAAAGAATATAAGAGTAACGTTTATAGACATTTCTTCAAAAAAAGTCAAATGTAAATTTGTCCTTCAACTCGGTGACTGTGATTGTCATTTCTGACACGCGCTCCTAATTTGAAACAATGGAACCGGTGTCAACATGTTTTTGGGATATCTTTAAGTGGAGAGAGAGTGTGTTAAAAATGTGACTTGGTGGGGAAGGGAGGGGGGGAATAAAGAAAAAAAAACGCGTTAATAATAAGTGAGCGACAACTTTCTGGCTATACTATTATTTTATGAAAGAAAAGTTACATTTGATATATAAATGACGTGTGTATTTTTTTTTTTTTGGAATGGGAAATGGATGGTAGGCTAAACAGACTTACGTGTGGGCGAAGTGAAGCAAAATATGACAGGGAGGGAGGGAAGAGGGGTTGACATACTTCATTAGTTCGGAAACTATGGTACGAAAAAAAGGTTAGACATTGTTGTTAAAAAAAAAGAAAAATTCGCATCATTGACGTGATTGATACATGTCCATAAACTGGTCTCAATAACTAATTCAATAGACATATATGCTAATGCTTAATAAATATGTTATAATTCATTAAACCTCTTTCGTAAATTAAAATGACTTGTTTATTATGCCAATGTTATGCTTTGATATTATGAAATATTAGTTTGAATACAAACAATTGTATTATATTGTGTCGATTAAAATGTGCGTTAATTTGCGATTAAAATTTTTAATCATGCGTTAATTTCGATCAATTTTTTTAATCGAACAGCAGCTCTAATATATATATATATACATGTATATATACATGTATATATATATATATACATGAATATACACATGTAAGAATATATATATATCAAGAGACCTACACACACAAATAGATACTACAAAAGTAGACCACTATCACTCACAACTTTTGGTCTAATTATTTTTTAAAGAATACTAAACCAACTAACCTTTTCAGTGGAGGCTTGTTTAATTAACCAGCCTTTTTTCATATACACAAGGTCCTGATAAGAAACAAAAATAATTAAGCTTTTGTTATTCATTAAAGAAAATGAGCTGAATATTATTCAAAGAATTCAACAATTAGAAGAGAACAAACTGAATTTTGGCTTCAAGTAATGGATATACTGAACATGTCTTATTTAAATAACTCCTTTTTTATATTAAATGTTAGTTTTTACTTTATAGTTTCAAATTATTTTAAATTAATCTGACTAATGCTTAAGCAACATATTAAAATGTACACAATAAACAAACATTAGAATATTATAGATGTTAATCTGAGTGAAGATGAATACATTTATATTTCTGAAAATAAGTACTTAATCACCATGAACATTTTATTCCCTAAAAATATGATATATTCCAAAATAAAATGCATAATACATCTGGCTATAGCAGTGGTGGGGAACCTTTTTGGGGCAGCGTGCTCAAATTTCAACCAAAAAAGTGATACTTTAGTAGTATGCCAAATGATGAGGCTCTGCGTGCTGGTTGTGGCATGCATGCTGTAGGTTCGCCAACACTGCGCTATAGTGTTGTTGCACTAATTCTGGAAATCTCTAGATTTAAAAAAATGGATTGGATGCATTACAATTTTTTTAATTGTTAATGAAATAAGCTGATATTGAAAACATTAAAAAAAATGAGAACTCCAGTTATCCAAATGCCATATATCCTTACTGCCCTTTAAAATAAATACAAAAAGATAAGCTATATGATTTTAAAAAAAAAGGGGGGGGGGATAAAAGCCATTAACTTAAGTGCTCATTGTTTTTCATTTTAAACATTTTCTTTGTTAAGGTACAAAAGTAAAAAAACAAAATTCAAGACAAAAATTATAATTTTTTTAAGAATTTAGATATGAAAATTATGTAATATAAATGTATTATAAAGGCATAAAAGACTATGAAATACTTATAATTATGCCTGTTTGATCTTGAATCTGCAGAATACTGAACTTTACAAGATATTTACAAACTTTTTTTTACAAAACCAGTAGTTTATTAGTAAGTTAACTATTGGAAGTTTTCACAATTCTTGACATTTTAAGCCCTATCATCCAAATAACCACCATTCTTGATCCCAGAAAAATTTAGATAACTGGAGAATCACACTACAACATTAAAAGAATAAAAGGAGTCAGTTAGTATAATAAAGTATTAATTCAAACTAGTTCATTTAATGCACAAAGAATAATAAAAACAAGATTTTTTCCTGTTATATAAGCAAACAGACCCACTAAAAATATAATTATTAATTTGTAAAAACATCTTTTTTATCCTTAACACATCAGAAATATAAAGGATAAAGCTGAAATTAGTATATTTTCAGTCAAGCAAAGAAGATATTCATAAAAATAAATTAAAACATATAATTTATATATTGCATTTTAAATCACATGACCTATTAAACTATTAAGGTTTTTTCACACAGAAAAATTTTAACTGATTCAAAGTTAACAGAACTTCACCCTCAAGCTAACTACAAAATTTATAACTAGAGGTTATAATAATACCTATACTAAAATGCAACCAGACAATGACATCTTCCTTGTAGCAGTAAAACATAAGGGCTCCAAATCATGTCATATATAACATGGCACAATATTTTTGTCAGCACAAAATTATTATCATTGATAGTACCCACTTATACCATCCTCAGCTCAATAATACAACCCAATTCTGTTTCCTACAGACTTTTTAACATAATATTTTACTAAAGAAAATATTATGCATTAAAAGACTTTATCAGATTTCCTACAGCAATGTGTAAAGTGGCTCATTAATAGTCAATTTAATTTTAGGTAATGATATTACTGTAGTGACTAAAAGTTACAAAAATCTAACTAAAAATCAAGAAATCTTTTTAAATGATCCTAGTTTTTTTTATCATAGTTACTTTTAAAATGTCTTATCATTTTTTAATAATATTACTAGCACCCATCAAAACTATAACAATTTATTTTCTTTGGTTCAAGACACTCTGAATTCAGGCATATCTTTATTTCATTTCTGATAAATGTCCTGAATGATTTAATGGTTTCCAATACTTCTTGTTTAAATAATTAACTGAGTTAGTCATAATAAAATTTATGCTGATAATAAACGTTAGTGATTATTTAGCTTTAAACAAACAAGTCTATTTATTATTTTAAATAAATAACAAAATTTTCTGACTGTATTGTTATTAAAATGTGTTTTTATCCAGAAGTTTTTTTTTTCTTAAACCTACTCAAATTTAATCATTGATTATAGTTCAAATGTGACAGTAATTCATTAAAAAATATTTACTAATACTGAAAAGAGAAATTTGAAATTTAAAAAATTATATTTTGACTAATTTTGAAATTTTACTAAAAGACTAAAATAGCACATTAGACTCATGGTGGAAATCTTTCAATGAACAGAGATAATGTGAACCATTTTAAGCAAGAATAGCCTAACATACATTGTTGGCTACTATAGCTCTAAACGCTTTATACCGTAAAGTAAGTAAAGTTCGCTTTGCCCTTGTAGCAACAGCTTAAAAGGGGTAGCACGACGCCCAAATGCTTCATATGTTTATAAATAAATAACAAGAATGGTTTTAAGCCATACTGGCCTAAAATGGGGTTAGGCTAGTCTTAGTCTGGCTTAAAACGCTACATAAAATATATTTTTCATTTAACTAATAATTAAAAATGATTAAAAAATTGCTTAGTGCCAAAAAATCTATCAATCACATTTGGCCTTTGGTTTTAAACTTATGTGCAAAATTTGATATAAACTAGACAACAGGAAGTGAATTAAAGAATTCAAACAGCTGTAGAAAAACAAAGCCGGATGCAGAGATCCTAGACTAAATAAAATCAATTTAAAAATCAACTGGCCATTTCTAATGCATCTACATAAGGGCTGCTACAAATTCAAATAACGACAGCTAATTACAGGTGACATGTATATTGCCAAAAAAAAATTAAGTTGTCTGCAAAAATGCCAAGCTAAATCAACAGATTAAGACTCACATTTAAACTGTTTAGTTGAAAATAAATATGACATGAAGATAAAAACGGTATAGTAGAGGAAACTACATGTATTTAAAGTTTTTGTCAATGATCTTGTCCATGAGTGTAACCAGGGTTTCTGTAAAAATACTTTATTTTATTAGTATTAGCTAGAGTACATTATGTGCTAGCATATTTATTAGAAAGGCTCCAAATGTGCAGATTTATTAAATTAATATCAGTAATAAGAAAGAGAAATCAAGCTCTAGTGACTGAATGTACTACTCTTGCTCAATTAATAATTACAGCAATAATTGTATGTTTAAAAGGTGATTCTAGCGATGACTTCTTGCTGAATACTTGCCTCTGACTTATTGTCGACAGACTGTCTTTTTATAGATGATGTGCTGGAAGACTTAAACCTAACTGGTCTACCAGAAGATTTAACTTCTGAACTTTGTGCTATCTGAAGCATGAATATGTCAACACAAATAAACACATTGTACCCAAAGAAACCATTAGAAATACTTTAATACATTCCTGCTTAATTAATAGAATCAGTCACTTAACAAATTTTAATTTTGGCAAATTTTTTAGTCTTTAATTATCTTCCAGTTGCACAAGGTCAAATGATCAAATATATATTTTTTTTTAATACTAACTAATTCTAGTGTGTAGCAGAACGTTGTCACATAATAAACCTAAACCGTCAATACATACTTTATTGAGCCTAAAATAATTTTTTTATGCATGATTAAGTATTCAACTTAAATTGACACAAATCTAATATTGAAATGGGTGTTTTTATTTAGTGTCCTAACTAGGTTATAAATTTCACCCAATAATCCATTCAATGCTTAAATTAGAAATTATGGTGCATAAAAAGATCTCTTACAAAATGAACAATTCCAGCATTTTTCCAAATGTCCTATGAGTACAAATGTTTTTAGTTCAAATATATACACCAGACACCCAAAGATTTCAAGAGTATGCAATGTGCCGGTATTGTTCAAAACACAGCTAATGGCCTTCCATTAACACTGAGAAACCATACCGAAGACATATGTCGAAAATCGCAAACATAAAAGAAAAAAAAAAGAGTCGAAATACAAAAAACATATTGAGAAGTGAACTAATATTAAAGACATTATAAAGTCATAAAATAGAGACACTTTCAGCCTATCTGGTAAGCTGAAACCATCAATGGAACAACTGGGAAGTGCCCTATTTATAGCTATATGACTAGGTTTGCAATAGCTGAGGAGACAGCAAAACAGATTGATGCAAACAGTAGAAGTTACTGATATAATTGAAGTATGAGCAGCACTTTATCTCAAAAACACAGAAAAGTAAGCATAAAGAAATATTCAATCAATGTCAATAATGAATATGATCACTCATCAAACATATTTTTAGCCTCGATAGTCATGATAAAAAATATAACGCAGTTAAAAAGAAGACATAAAGAAAGCACTGAGGAATTAAAAGAGAATAAAATAATTTTCAATAGGATAAATTGTGAGGCACATCTAACTGTTGTCTCAAAATAGCTAAGCCAAAGTTTTCTATCAGCTAGGAATATCAAATTTGGCCAATGATTAAAATCAAAACGTATGTTTACAACAAAAACCTTTTTTATCACAGGCCGCATTTACCAAAAGCAGTGGAAGTGTTTATATGTACTAATAAAGATTAAATCTACTTGAAATTAAATGGATGGGCCAGATCAAACAGCCAGATGGGCTGTATTAGGCCTGTGGACGTAGTTTGTCCATGTCTGCTCTAGCCTTAATGTTTTTAAAATTTAGGGTGTATGATTTTTTTACCTACAATCATGTCTTTTTTTTCAGAGATAGAGATTAAACAAAGAAACTATCTTATTTTCGTTAAAATTAACAAAATTAGAACTGATGATTACAGTAAACTTGGTAAATTTTACAGAATTTTTGTAAAAATATTTTTTTATTGTTATTAAAGGAGGTATGAAGTCAGAAAATGTATTAGAATGTTTAGTTTGAGAAAGATATCTACAGCAGACAACCCAAAACTTCTAGAATATTTTTTTTAATTCATTATTAACAAGTATAAAATAAAATGTATAACATGAAGCATATATACATCATTAAGTAACATTACTTACTTTTAATTCATCTGTTTGATTGCTGTCAATTTCTTCAGTATTAGGTTTACTTTGAACAGGTTTATCAACACTGTCTCTCAATAAGCTAAACTGTGTAGAAAAATCTCTTAAACTTGAAGACCTTTCACGATGAAGTTTACCATTATTACTTTTAGTCGTCTGCCTGTCCGATGTAGCAGAAGACGATGATGAGATGGAAGAGTGTGAAGAAGTAACATTTTTAGTGGTGCTGCTGTTAAGAGAACTCGAACGCATCCAAGGTGAATGTGACACAGTAGACTTGTGAACACTTAAAGGAGTGTTTCTTGCTAAGGAGTAAATACTTTCCCTTGTAAGTGTATCTAGTCTGTCCCCTGAGCGGCTCAGGTAACGTGATGACTCAAGAGTCTCCTTCATCTCTTGATTTTCCGATGACAAATCATGAAGGCTGCTACTCTTACGCAGACCTTCCTGATAAGATGTATCATATTTATGTTTGAGGCTACGTACACCCTTAAAGGTAGCATATGCTGGTACATCCGTGCAAATTTTAGAATTACTTTTACCTTCACCACTACCTAAAACACTGTCAACAGTGTCAACCTATAAAAAAGATTATATCTTCTTAAAAACTAACATTTTTATCAATTCTAGACATGCACTATTTTTGAAACAGCAGCTGCTAAGTTTTATTTTTTTTTATTGTTATTAGTTAAAGAATATTATCAAACGATTCTCTGTGAGACAGTTTTCATAAATGAACAGGAGCTCTAATACATGTAATATGGAGAATGTTTAATATTTATAAATAAATGATAAACATTGCTTAAGAATAATTTCTCCATTACAAACAAAGAATATTTATATAGACTTGTTATTTTTGTATGAAATTATGAAAACTCACACTTTCTAAAAGTTACATACACACTGATATTATACCTCTGAAGAACATCTGAAA
This sequence comes from Bulinus truncatus, assembly GCA_021962125.1. NCBI lineage: Eukaryota > Metazoa > Mollusca > Gastropoda > Planorbidae > Bulinus > Bulinus truncatus. The sequence continues at coordinate 49,885 of JAGDYQ010000384.1, read as the reverse complement.
ATATATTATCTCATTAAAAAAGTATTGTAGACATCTTACTGTGTTATCCTTATTGCTGAGAATAAGACATGGCTGCTTTCTTCTTGGCTTAACAGATTTCAGAGTTTTGGGAAACTCAGCCAGAACATCATGCCACCTGAAAAGTAAACACATTTTTAAAAATTTCAAAACATGGTTTTGGCAGGAAGGCAATACAGTATAAAATTTTAAAGCAAAAAGAAACATTGTTATTGTTTAAGTGTTGGTTTGGCGTGAGGATAAATAAATAAATTTTAACACTACAATGACACATTCAAACAATGCTTACAAACATAAAATTAAACTTTTTTTATGAATAATTATTATTTAAAACTAAATCATTGATCCTTTTGCTAACTGGGGATTGTCTATATTTCTCTGCACATAAGTAACTTAATGAACAAACAAAGGGAGAAATAATGAACTGAGTTATATTATTTATCCCATATTCAAATAGCTAGGTCAGTGTCATAATGGCAGTCATTGTGGCCTTTGAACTTATTTCTGAATGGAATTTATTGAGTTAAGTCTTACCACTGAATTTCTTCTTTTGAGTTTCCTTTAATGAACAAAGTTTTTTCTGGTGTTACAATAGATAAAGATTGCGGGTGTGTTGTAGTTGCCTCAGCATCTAATACCTCAGTACATTTATTCATATCAACTATACCTTGAGGCACAGTATCAGGCTGAAACAAATTAAAGACAAAATGGACTTAAAAGCTGCTAGTGAGAAAAAGACATCAAGCATCTACAAGTTATTTTAATGTTAGTTTACAGTATGCCTTTAAGTTTACAGTATGCCTTTAAGTTTACAGTATGCCTTTATCCCCATAGTTGCAAGAAGTAGAGGTAAATTTTTTATAATTAAAAAAAAAAATATATCTAATTGCACTGAATTATCAAGGACCAGAATTTTGGTTTAAATGTATACGTAAAATACAGTACGAAAAAGTAAAAAAGCAAATCTATCTTGATTTTTAAGATTTGACCTTTATTAATTATTAATCTTTATTAATTCATTTTAAACTGATAAATAATTTGCAAATAAAAAATACCTGAAAATTTACTCTACTTACATTTTCATCGACACAATAGGAAAATTCTCCATCATCATAAAGACGAAAAAACCTCCTCTGCCATCTCTAAAAAATATAAATGTTTAAAAAAAAATTTAAAATGACTCTAGCTGTACTTATTTTAAGAAAAAAAAATTGCGAACAGTAAACTTAAATTTCTTTTATGTCTCATCCACAAAATGTGATCGCTAGAGCTTGGATTTCTATGACCTAAATAAAATATTCTTGCCTTAGATTAAAAAAAATTACACTAGCTGTGATTTGTACCACCACAAAACACCATTTGTCTTCAGTGAAGATAAGCTAACGATCTTTGTTTTAACACTCATGTGTATGTCCTCCTCACCCTCTACCCCCCCAATATTCAGTTCTATTGAATTCATGTCTCTATTTATTTAGCACCTCGTGTGGAGAGGCCGAACTCCCATCGGGCGCCTCCCCAGGTGGCGGATAGGGGAAAGCTCGCCAGATATGGTGAGTGCCGATGAAATACAATTCTCGGGGTGGACCAAAGCAGGCAACTACTGCCTTGTAGTTAGTGGAGGGATCCACAAAGGCTAAGGGACCTAACCTTAAACAAAGGCAGCTACCCACAAGGCTGTGAAGGGCAACACCCTAGTGGTTGTGCACAGGGCTAACTACCCAGTCATGTAAAAAAAACACTAGTTACGAAAGCCAATCAACAATTCAAAAACCGGACTGATTCAAATGGAAACCGACCTTCGCATGATCACGGACATGATTACTGGCTAGCGACTTGGAACGTGTTAAGCCTATACAGAGCAGGAGCCCTAACCCGCCTCACTGAACAGCTTAGAAAATACAAAATAAAAATAGCAGCACTCCAAGAAATCAGATGGAAAAATTCAGACATACTAAAAACAACAGAGTATACCATCTTTTATAGTGGAAACACCACAAATACATTAGGAACAGGTTTTGCCGTCAGGAAAAACATCCTCAATCAAATAATTGGCTTTAAACCAACCAATGAAAGATTGTGCAGCCTCAGAATTAGTGGCAAAATGTTCAATATGACCCTAATATGTGCCCATGCACCCACTGAAGATACAGAAGGGAATACCAAAGAGGAATTTTATGATGCCCTAGAAAGGTTATATGAAGAAGCACCTAGACATGATATCAAATAAGTGTTAGGAGACTTCAACGCTAAGATTGGCAAAGAAACAGTATACAGGCCGACAATTGGAAGCTACAGTCTACATGAAGAAAGCAACGATAATGGAACGCGTCTGATTGATTTTGCATCTGGCAAAGGCATGACCATTAGTAGCACTAAGTTTCCACACAAAAGAATACACAAAGAAACATGGAGGTCACCAGATGGGGTGACAAGAAATCAAATAGATCATGTGCTAATAGACAGGCGACATGGTTCAGATATTCAAGATGTCAGAAGCTTCAGAGGAGCAGATGCCGACACAGACCACATGTTAGTCAAAATAAAGTATAGACAAAAAATAAGTATCTTTCACAACACAAAAGCAAAGATAACAAACCAATTTGACTGTGAAAAACTAATAAAAGAGCCACAAACAAAAGAAAAATATGCACAAGAAATTAAAAGCAAACTAGAAACACTAGATATAGATAATACTGAAAATCTAAATAGCCACTGGGAAAAGATTAAACAAACCATAAAAAACACAGCGGAAAGTGTCATAGGGTACAAGCAAAAGAAGAAAAGAGCTGAATGGTATGACGATGAATGCAAAAAGAAGTGGAAGAACAGGAAACAAATTGAGGATGATAATGCTACAAAAAGCAACCAGGAAGTCAACTCACGCATACACTGAGGCTAGAAGGAAGGCCACTAAAATATGCAGAAAGAAAAAACGTGAATGGGAAAAGGGAAAACTAGTAAAACTAGAGGAATACTCAAAAGAAAAAGAAACAAGAAAAATGTACATGGCCATCAAAGAGGAAAGTAACGGCTTCCAAGCAAGATCTCACATGTGTCTTAACAAATCAGGCGACCTGCTTATAGAAAATGAAATGGTTCTAGAAAGGTGGGCGGAATATTTTGAAGAAATGCTGAACATTAAAACTGACAGCGAAAATGATGTACCAAACATTGCAGAGGACAATGGGGCAGAAATAGAAGAACCAACCATAGAAGAAATAAATAATATTATTAAAAAGACCAAAAACAATAAAGCACCAGGAGAAGATAACATAAATGCTGAGTTACTCAAATATGGAGGACGCACACTACGCTTAGAAATACACAGGATGGTCAATAAAATATGGAAAGAAGAGATAATGCCAACAGAATGGGAAACAGCCTTAATAGTTCCACTACACCAGAAAGGTTCGAAACTTAACTGCAACAACTACAGAGGAATCTCAATTCTCAACACTCTTTATAAAATACTAACAAAAATAATAGCCTGCAGAATAGGGAATTTCAGTGAAACAGTATTAGGTGACTATCAATGTGGTTTCAGGCCTAGCAGAGCAACCACAGACCGCATCTTTTCCCTTCGAAACACTCTAGAAAAATGTTATGAGCATAATATAAACCTACATCAGCTGTACATAGATTTCAAGATGGCATATGACAGCATCAATAGGAATTATCTTTACAAAACATTGCAGGAGTTGTGTATCCCCAACAAGCTCATTAGACTGGTACGTATGACATTAAACAACTCAAGAAGCAAAGTGAAAATCCAAGGGGAAAGCTCAAGAGAATTTAAAGTAAACCAAGGACTTAGACAAGGAGACTCCCTTTCGTGCATACTTTTCAACTTAACCCTAGAAAAAGTCATAAGAAACGTACAGTTGGATAAGCGAGGAACTATAACACACTACCTCAGAAGTGAAAAAACAAAGTCTATGAAAACAGGAACAATATTTACAGAACCCATCCAATACCTTGCATATGCTGATGACATAACATTGATAGGAAAGCAAAGCAAGGATATAGCAAAAGCATACATAGAATTAGAAACAGCAGCTCAGAAAGCAGGTTTAACAGTAAACGAAACAAAGACTCAATATATGCTGTTACAAAGAAATGAAAAAGAAGGAAGAGAAAAATTTTTCAAAATCAGTGATAGAGCATTTGAAAGAGTAGAAAACTTTAAATACCTGGGATCAACCATAAGTGAGAAAAACGATATAATGATAGAGATAAAAAAACAGAATAGAAGTAGGGAACAGAATATATTATACACTGCATAAAATACTGAAAAACAGACAGATCTCCAGAAAAATTAAAAAAACCATATACAAGACAATGATCCGGCCAGCAGTAACATATGGTAGCGAAACATGGACCATTAGCAAACAAGCAGAAAATATGCTAAACACTTGGGAAAGGAAAATATTTAGGAAAATATATGGGCCAGTAAAGGACAATAACGAGTGGAGAAGTAGAACCAATTCAGAGCTGTACGAACTGTACGAAGAACCAAATATAACAGCTGAAATTAAAATGAATAGATTAAGGTGGGTAGGGCACATAGAAAGAATGGAAAACAACAGAGGTCCAAAAACGATTTATAAGACAACACCCAATGAGAAAAGGCCTAAAGGCAGGCCAAGAAGCAGATGGTTGGAGGAAGTGGAGAAAGACCTTAAAGCCATAGGAGTGAGAGAGTGGAGGAAGAAGACCCTGGATCGGGAAAAGTGGAGAAGTGTAGTATGGCAGGCCAGGGCCCTAAATGGGCTGTAGAGCCAAAGGAAGAATAAGATTAATTTAGCACAATAGTTAAGTTCTTTTTTGATGTACATCAAATATTTCTCTAGCAATTTGCTATTTCATCTGTCCTGCCCCCATTACCTCCTTTTTTATTTTCTGAGCCCGTCATATTGAGTTCAGACTGAGTGCAGCATAGATTAAATTGCATTGGAATTCAGTAAATGTGTACCACAAAATAAAAAAAATATTTTTCAAGAAAATCCAATCTATAATTATAGAATCTTGGATAAAAACACCTATGTAACATTTTTTTAAGACACTTGTGATGTCACCTGTGCACATAGTGGTGTAATAACATAATTAGACTATCTCTTCTCAAAAGCTGTGTGTATGTGTCAGAAAAAATTTGTTTTCTGTTAATATTTATGAAACTATGAGGTCAGAAATCAGAATCGAGAATAGATGTTTTAAGGAAGAAACAAAATAGAATCTGCATCGATAAAAATTCTAGAATCGACCTATTTGTCATCCTATTAATCGTACATATACTGTTGTAACTCTATTTGCCACCCCATCCCCTGAGATGAAAGATACAGTGGCTACATTGGGCACATGCGCAAAAACTACACATTGAGCTTTTTTATCCAGACCATTCCTCCTCTCCTGAAATGAGTGATGGAATAATCAAACTCAGCACCTACGCATTGGGCACATATGCAACAACTTTACCTTGAACTTTATGTCCTAGTCATTCCTCCCCTGAAATGAGTGATGGAATAATGAAACTCAGCACCCAAGCAACACCCACACAACATTTACCCTGTAAAGTTTTAGCTGCAAAACTGCTGATGTCATAATTTGTCTGCAAAAGGGACTGTGCTATGATTCGAGAGCAATACCCGCATTGCAGACCCGTGCACAGATGAGCAAAACAGATGAGTGCCTGCAGATGAGTTCAGATACAGACTAGAACTGGTAGTCAGAGAATGCAAGGTCTGTCACAGCACTAACAGATGCAGTTTGGCTCGCCAATTGAGTCAGTTAATTGCACATAGACTATTTACCTGTACATTTTAATTTTTCGTTGTGATGAAATTTTTTATCATTCAATTACTGAATCCACATGTCAATGGGTGCCGTTCTTAGAAATTCTCAATAATGCAGTGTGTAGCAAAGGTTTATGTTTTTATAGACCAAAGTTTGCTACAAAAATGTGTCTATTAAAAGGCTATTTTCATTTCCCAATATTTTTTTATTTATAACTAACAACTAAAAATATACAAGCGAAGTACAACAAATAATTTAGTAAATGGGTTGGGGGAGGGGCAAAGTGGGCATTGTCATCTTTGTAAAAAAATTAGTAAACTTGCCAACTTAATATTATTAGTTCTGACACCAAATCATGCAAAATAATTTGAAATTGGGAGATAGGAAGTAAACAAGAATATAAGAGAATGAAACTAGTATGTAAAGTGAATATATATATATATCAAAGATCAGTTTCCTAACGTAAAATGTTCCAGAAAAGTACTGTATATCGAGCAGATTTACCCATAAGAAATAATGGAAACTCTGATGTTCCAAAAAAATTAAAATTGTCTTTATGCATTGAAATAAATACTATTTTTTACATATTTTTTTAAAATAAAGAAATCCGATTTGTTAATCATTTTTATAATGTCATTCATTGTAAATAAAGGAAACGCTACTTTTTTCTCACCATAGTATTTTTTCTAAAACCTATTCAGTGACACTTGTTTTTTGCCTTTTTAAAGAATTTATGTAACATGACATTGTCATAAAACAGATTCATCCCTCGCACTGATATGTCTTAATAGTAAGATATTTCCCAAATTTTACACCCCTCCAAAACTTTCTTATTAAATTTATTTTTTCATGAGAATTATAGTCTCAGTACAAGTGAAGCATGCTGAGTGAGACCGAGCATTGAACAGAAGAGGAATAGTGATCACATAAAGCTCAGCAGCAAATGTGTATATGTACTACATATAATCCAAGACCTTTCCTCATATATAAGATTTAATTTTTTTAAATTTCACTCATCCTAATAACATTCAGTAATAAATAACATTGCACAATAAAACAATATATAATTGAAATTCAGTGAAATGGTCAAATAACTTACCCGTGATCTATCTAAGGGATTATTAAAATCAAATCCAGGAGATACAAATAAATAGCCGCATTTTGAAACTTTCCTAGAAACCTGTAGAAATAATGAAAACAGTAAATGGTAACAATAAAAAAAAATTAAAATAAAAATTATAATAAAATCCTTGAGCTAAATGTTAAGTTTGCTATGAGATGATCCCTAGGAACAACTTAGCCAATAATTTTAAAAAAGGTACATATTGCCATTTTAAGAATGACATCAGAATGTATGCATGTTTTTATCAATATTCAAAAACCAATATTGAGTTTAGTGCTGCTGACATTGATTTTTTTTATTATTATTTCTTTAATTTTACTCACTAAGCCCTAACACATAAAAGTTAACAGGCTCAAAATAATTAAAAATTTTTTGGGGGGATAAAAGTATAAAGTATTTGCCTTAGATACACATGATATGAACATTTGATTTAAAAAGATAAAAATGATTATTATTGAAATAACCACTTTATTAATATAAATGTGACTAACCATAATTAAATTCATGGATTCAATTCAAACATTAATTTAAATACTAAGAGAAATCAAAATTTCCTATAATTGTTTTATTTTAGCCCATGAGAACATCAGGGCTGATAAAGTGTAGCCAATGCCCATCAAAGGATTGTGTGTCTAGTACAGAAGTGGATAAACTCTTTGAACCGAAGAGCTTAAAAAGGGCTGGACAAAGAACAGAAGGGTGGATTGTTGATAAGAAATAATGTAATTTAAATGTATATATAGTGATAGTAACAAGCTTGTGGGAGCAGAGCCCATAGTTTGCCTATATATGGGCTTGCAAAATGCCAAGAGTGGGACGGATGGCAGAGTGGAATAGATACTCGACCATCGACCAGTGAGTCCTGGGTTTGATATTCAGTGAGAACTGTGGAATTTTTCCAGGTGAAATTTGGTGCAAAGTCGTCACACAAGTCCACCCAGCTTTAAATGGGGAAGTAATGATGGCCCGCCTGGGCTAAGGGAACTTTTTTATTATTAATGTAAGAAATTAGAATTTATGTTTGTTGTTCAAAAATAAATTCTAGACTGACTAGATCAGAGTTGGGCAAATTACAGCCCGCAGACAGCATGCAGCCCATCAGAGTATATTGTGCTGCACAATTGCATGTACAAGTTACGATCCTAAGTCGATGTTAATTCTCTTTGCTATATTTTTTAAATTTTATTCCGACTTTTTTATTTGATATTAAATCGGTTTTATTGCTCCAGAAAATTAATTAGAGCTGCTTGGCCTACAAGCAGATTATGACCTGAAGGAGAAGTTCAAGTCAGTTATTATGTTGAAATAATTATGAATAGTAAAGTCTTATTATTAAATTAGCAACTGATTAAGTATGAATTTTAAAATGCAATGTGCATATGTAGTAGAGTGTAAATATGAAATAAAATGAAAAAATTATCTTTACTTCATATTTTCATACGTTATAAATTGTAATAAGTAGACAAAAAAAATCGGCCTGCCGATAAAAATCAAGTTTTCAATGTGGCCCTCCATAGAAAAAGTATGCCCACCCCTGGAGTAGATGCTTTTGACACTTTTTTTTTGCTATTTTAACTTAAAACTTTGTACTATTAACTATATTCTATAAATATATTTTAATTATAAATGATGAATGTCAGATTTTGGTTTACTTAACCAAAAGGGTGGTTTTCTTTTTCAGGGTATTATTTAAAGAAGATAAATAAAATACAAGAACAACAGGCCTATTTATTATTATCTTACCATAAACTGATTAAACCCTACTTTTTAGTCTTTATTAGTAAAATATTAGTAAGTTTAACGCACTAGCTCCACGTACGTCATATGACGTACGATGTATTTTTTTTTTACCTCGTACGTCAACAGAATGAACTCTTATGATTTGAAGTTATTTTCTTTTCGCAATTTTTTCTAATTATACATTAAAATGAGAGGTTAGTTTGTGTGGCGCGCTAGTGATGTAGGTTGTTCGCTTGGCTGAGATCCAGTTTGGCTAGCTATGTGCGGGTTCGATTCCTAATAGAGACATACATTTTTTTGTTCAGATTTTATTTTTCAGGATCAGGGTTAGGGATAGGGGGTTAGGGATAGGGTTAGGGTGTGGAGCAATATCTATTGATGGTTATTTTTTTAAAAAATCATAATTTTTTTTTCCAGATTTTTTTTTTAGGATTAGGGTTAGGGATAGGATTAGGGATAGGATTAGGGATAGGATTAGGGTTAGGATTAGGGTTAGGATTAGGGTGTGGAGCAATATCTATTTATGGTCCCCGAAAAAAAAAATATCTTCGATTTTTAACAGTAAATGACATCATCAACGTCTGCAGTAAATAAGAGTTCTCATTCGTTCTGTTTACTCTTTAAATGTGTTAAAACGATCGCCGATTTTGAGCACCATCATTGTGTAAGTAATAATATTATAATATAAACTGCATTTATAACTTTACATCATAAGAGTTCATTCTGTTGACGTACGAGGTAAAAAAAAAATACATCGTACGTCAAATGACGTACGTGGAGCCAGTGCCTAAGTTTAATCCTTCGAATGGCTTGAAATTACAATGAATACCGATAAATCTATTCATGTGTAATGAAACTATCCATTATAAATCCTCACCTTATTACTTTCAAGAGCAGCTGCGCTATGTGTTTCTTTAGCAGCAAAGCAGTGCTGGCACTTAGATTTGTTAAACATATTAGGAACAAACTTTTGGCATTTTGACGCCATTTTTTTCTAGTTAGCGGAATATGTAAAACGACAAACTTTCAAATATTATTATATTTTGAAAGCATTCAAACATAAAGTAACTGCATTAACAGACACATTGTAGCATCATAAGTATTAACTAACACAATTAGATCCAATTCGAATTCATTTTCGACGAATTCTGGAAAACGGTCATATCCAGTTATGTGTTTACGAAAGTACGACAAACACCTCGGACAAAGTTACCAACTACGGATGAACTCTTTCGTTTCTCATATAGGTTAGACGTCGGTTTGGAAAAAAAACAAGGGAAACATGTAGGCATTCCAGTTTTATTAGCTGTTTCTATTGATAGTAAAATAAAATATTAAAGCAGAAAAAAATTACGAATTTGACATTCTGGTTACTGAATTGTAAGAAAATAAAAGGTTATATGCATAGATAGATAGATAGATAGATAGATAGATAGATAGATAGATAGATAGATAGATAGATAGATAGATAGATAATAGATAGATAGATAGATAGACAGACAGACAGACAGACAGATAGATAGATAGATAGATAGATAGATAGATAGATAGATAGATAGATAGATAGATAGATAGATAGATAGATAGATAGATAGATAGATAGATAGATAGATAGAGATAGAAAGATAGATAGATAGATAGATAGATAGATAGACAGACAGACAGACAGACAGATAGATAGATAGATAGATAGATAGATAGATAGATAGATAGATAGATAGATAGATAGATAGATAGATAGATAGATAGATAGATAGATAGATAGATAGATAGATAGATAGATAGATAGATAGATAGATAGATAGATAGATAGATAGAAAGTAAAGTTTACCTAGCCTAATAGGCCATCGGGGCAGAAGAAGTGACATTTGTTTATATAATCTCGGCACATAAAGGAATTGTGTGGTTAGCACAACGTCCAACCGCCTTTACTTCCCCCAACTTAAGGCATGTACCCATTTAAAGCTAGGTGGACTTGTGGGACTTAAACCAACTTTCGCTGGTACCTGGAAAAATTCCATTGTCGAGCATCTACACACTATATAGATAGATAACCGCTTGTGAATTATATATTAAGTCGTTATTTTGGTGTGTGTCGTTTTGTTGTTGCTTGTTGTTTTTTGAGGGGTGTGTGTGGGGGTAGGAGGGGCGAGTCAGAGTGATATTTTGCGGAGTCCAAAAGTTAAAGGTTCTTGGTGTGGTCCATATAGAATCTGTTATCTTGGAAATCGGTTCTGGAGTGAGTGTATTTGGAATTAGGAAACCAAATCTATTGCATTGTTTGTCTTTCCACAAGACGGCTCTGACAGTTGCACTGACACAAGTGGCACCCTGCAAACGCGTTCCGCTCCATCGGTGCTTTCGATGTGCGAATAGTTTTTGTCGTGCAAAACCTAATATGAATGATAGATAATAGTTGTCGGCCAAGTGAGATGACCTTGGATTAGGAGATACAAACACACAAGCAAATGCACCATGAACAGATTTTACTATAGTTTATGTCAAATCACAAGAGAGAACATTTTAGACACTAGTGCAGCCACGGGAAAATTACAGCCCTTGTGTCAAATCTACCCGCCGGACTGTTAAATCCAGCCCACCAATCGTTTCAGAGAGAAGTACAGCACTGCCATTTCTGTTATGACGTTTACATTTCATATATATAGTTCATATTTACACTCCACTCATCTGCTCTCGGTCCGGCCTGCTGGTCAGATTTATAAGCCTAATGCGGCCTGCCACTCAAAAAGTTTGCCCGTCCCTGCACTAATGCACGTATATTGGACTGTCTTATAGAACTATTACTGCAGATCAATAGCACCCACCTGAACATTGTCCTGCCCCAGTCACGTGGGATGGCGCATCAACGATACAGGCATAAATTTCTCTCAACTTATGGCTCACTGCATTAGTCTTTCCCAAAGAGCAAAAGCAAAAGGCTGTTATCAGAGGACCCTTGCGCACAATGTATTAGGATGGACCCTCCGAAAAAAAAATCCCCTGTGAGGCAGCCCCGTAGAGTGAAAATTCTACAGCAGGGGCCAGGCATTCTACAGCAGGGGCCAGGCAATAGTGGGGGGGGGGGGCAGGTAATACATTATACTAAATAGAGCAAATAAGCAGAGGGGGCCAGACAAAATGCAGGGGGCGCCGGGCCCCTGGCCCCCCGCACGCTACGGGCCTTTTGTGAGGGCCCGTAAAGTCCCGTATCGCGAACCCTAACCTTAACCACTATAATGGAACTAATGCACATGCAACATCTAGGATCCCCTAGGCTAAATGGCTTGATGACAAAACAAAGGTAAGGTAAAGTTTACTGTACATGTACTACTGTACTTCACTTTTCCCGATCTATTGTTGTTTTAATCCACAGTTTTCACTCCAAGGAATTAAGATAAGATCTTTATCGGCCTCAATAAATAATGAGATTATAATTATTTGATTATAATCTATATCAGGGGTGGCCACGCAAGAGGTCGACGAGAGCCGCTTTCTGAGAGTTGTTGTTGTTTACTTTTTTTTTTTACATAGTAGACAATTATCTGATGAGCTGCACCATATTATGTAGGCCTATTTATGTTATCGAAATTTGGTGGGGGAAAAATAATTTAAATTTAATGAAAAAAAACTGGCTCATTGGGAGCACACCAAACTATAGGAACTCCATTTCGCTACCTATATCTGCTTCATTGTCTGCCTTTCTGTCTTATCGAATGTTGCCTTATATATTGACCTGGTGCCTCAGTTTGTTTCCTTCCTCTTTATGCGGTATTATAACTTGTATGGTTTTAAGTTATTCCTGCTTTTCCATTCTTTCTTGTGATATTAGCATGAGTACAATATAAGCTACAATGTTGCAGAAGTTTATATCATCCAGATATGCGAAGTGCAAAACCGTGTCCGGCCGCAATATATCCTTCCTACGTTAGTGATTGTAAGGCTAAATAATTTGGGAGTGTATTTGTTGAATCTGCCTTCTCATATATTTTTATTTTTATGATTCTAAATTAGTTTTAGATAGTCCAATTGGTTTATTCTTTTCAGTGTTATGGAATAAGCTTATTTTTCTTTTTATTTTGATCTTTCTTCTCCTCTGAAGCTTCTGACGTTTTGTATTTACGGATCCATATCGTCTACGTACGGTATCAGTTTAGACGTGGTCTGTCTATTTCAGCGCGTCAAGCGAACTCCATGTTTTTTTTTTTTGTGTAGCCTTTGTGTGAGAACTTTAACATGATGTGAGATCAATTGCGACGATTCGTTTTCATTACTTTCTTCAAGTAGACAACGTAGATTGTTATTTCCAAAAGAAGTTTCCCTTTTATTGCTTCTTTATCTATTTTTTTTCTGATATCTAATTCTATCCATATTGTGTTTATGGTGTTGCCACTGGAAAAGATTGTATACTATTGTGTTTTCAATATATTGGAGTTTTCCATCTTATTCTATATAGCGATGCAACTTTTATTTCGTATATCTTTAGTTGTTCAATAAGGCAGGAGTCTCCTCTTCTGTAGAGTGTTCATACCTTTGCTAGCCCGTAATCACGTCGTGCGAGGGTCTGTTTCCATCTCTATCATCCGTCCGGTTTTTGAATATTAGATAACTGGGCAAGAGCGCTGCCCCATCCAATTACTGCTTGCTTTGGTCCGCCACGACTTTGCGAGTTGTTTTTCTCCCCCGGTAGCCTACTCAACAAATCTAGTTTAGTGAGATTTTCACTGTCTATCACTGGTGATGCGCCTGGTGGAAGTTCGGTCTGTCCATGATGCTGAACTCTATATTTAAAATATAGATGGGAGCAGCCCCGTAGCGTGAAAATTCTACAGCAGGGGCCAGGCATTCTACAGCAAGGGCCAGGCAATAGCAGGGGGGGGCAGGTAATACATTTTACTAAGTAGAACAAATAAGCATGGGGGCCAGACAAAACGCAGGGGGGCGCCGCCCCCCGCACGCTACGGGCCTGGATGGAAGTCGGGTACATTAACCTGATATTAAAATACTTTGCTGTTGATGGTTGGTGTTTTCAGAGAACACCGGTTGGTAGAGATTACATGGACTGATGGAGCGCAAGATTCACTTGCGGCAGCCCCGCAGTTTCCTATGGTCTTAGTAAAATCAAGAGTCAGGGGTCGTTCACTTATTACTTAACTCCTTGGGGGGGGGGGGTGGCGAAGTCTAACTCACAGTGTTATAAGTCCGATGTTTTTTTTTTTTATATTTCTGTGATAACATATTAAAGAATGCTCGACATCATTGTTCTGAATTTCGGGAATCTATCCGTTGCACAATAAATGTTTCATAGCCGAGACAATAGCCATTTCATTTATTTTTCGGAGAATTGGCTTCAGTTTTCTTGTTTACATTTTTAGTTTTTATGATGAAAATGGCGACCGAAATCGTGAAGTTAGATTCACGCGAATTTGAAGTAAAAAAATATAACTTTCCAACTGAACAGATACCGCGATTAAATTATCAGGATGCCAAAGCTGAAAAACTTATTGAAAGTGGGGTGAGAATTAATTATTAATACGATTTGGTGTGCTTAGATTGTCATGGATCAATCACATCAACCAGGAATTACATTTCTCTAAGTTCAGAGTTATTAAGACTTAAAAAATTAGGTAAGACTAAGACGCTTAGTCGACTCAGACTGTTAGAGGCTTATTTTATGATCAATCGAAAGACTACGTCGGTCTAAGTAATGTTTTTTTCATTTTGGAAGGTTGATTTTTTTTAAAGACGTAAAATGAGTATGATGTTTTGTGTGAATGTGTGTTGTTGATCTTTATTCACTCCCAACTCTTTTTTTTTTTAATATAATATTACAATAGTGTCAATAGTCTGACATACTCACATAGTGACAATATTTAAACTTAGACTTAGTGTACTGTTAATTATTGATCGCTTTATTTTAACTTCTTGGACTTGAATTTAGCTTTACATAAAGAAATATTTTTGTAAATGGGATAGTTAAACTAAGTCAAAGAGTCTAAGACGTCTATGTAACAGTGTGTTCCAGTATGTTGTTAACACTGCCAATGTTCCGATGTCAAAAATGTTATAATATATAAGTATAAGGTGGTTATAAAACTTAATATCATTTTGACTTATAAATTTTTAAACACCTTTTATTCTTTTGTCAAAGAAAAAGTCCTGACATCTCTCAGCCTTTCTGGTGAGGAAGTACCAACTCCTCAACAATAGTATTAGATTTTCTTGTTTTGGCAACAAAAAGACATACCTCATATGACGTGTGCAAAGCTTTCTCAGACCTATGCAAATATCGGTTTCTCATTTTGGTTTCTTTCATCACACTTTTGTGTTTCCTCTTGAAATATCCCAGCAATCTTTCTTTCATTCTGTGTGTTTGGTTTGCAGGTATCTCTCCTAAGCAATGGTTTCACCATGTGAATGGACAGAGTTTCATTGCACATGACACTGTACAGGTGAAAGTTGAGGGCCTGCACCATTGCTCACAAAACCATGGCACAAATATTCTTTAGAATATTGTCATATTTTTTTATGTTGGATTCTTATCTTGATGTTGTCAAAGATATTTTTGGAAAAATTCCTTGGGCTGTCATATCAGAAGATAACCCAACACCTTCTGAATCGTCAACTCTTGCGAACACCTTAGTATCACTTCTCATCCTTTTCACTATAAACGGGTCCATTTTTAGTTTTCCTGTGAGCATTGTTAACTCAAATAAATCTAACATTATCACTAAGCATGCATTAATCCCTAAAAAATACCAAAGTGTACCAATTCAACTTTTTATTAAACTGTGTTTAATAGTTTTACTACCTTCACATCTAAGAAAATACTTCCAGTACTAAAACATATGTTCCTTTCAATTACAAGTACAACAAGCATACCAATGCGAACTCTCACTTAGAGAAGATGAAAGTGTACTGCCCCATTCTCTTTCAACCTCCAACACTAACCCTTAAGATAAAACTGGTTTTCCCACCACCACCACCCCACACCTTTTATTCCTCAGCGATGCATATACTAACCTCTTTAGTAGCTGTCTAACATGGGTGTATTGTGTTTTTCACTTTGAGGAAGGAAGTATCGATCATCGACAGGTCTTTCCATATGTACCCTGCTCCATACTATAGTTCAGATGAGTCAAATTCTTGGTTATTTTAAATGAAAATCATATTTTGCTGCGTAACCCTGCATAACTTTCCCATTTCCCTTGAGTTATGCATACAGCCGATTGAGAACTGCATAATTACTTACAAGTTTTATTTATGCACATACTCTTATATGCAGCACTCTTAATTTTTCTCTCTGTGGTTTACCTGACCCTGACATGACTTTTAAACTCACCATTATTGTCAAATAAAGCAAAAAATTGTTTAATATACAAGAATTATGTTTTTTCTTTGGCTGATCAACTTAAATGACTGTCTTTCAAGATAGATTCATCTATAGCATCTAGATATTATGCTAAATAAAATGGTAGTCGTAGGTCAATTTCTTAAAAAAAAATTAAGAAAACTAGTTTTTGATTTTTTTATAAAAATATTTTAGACCAAGGATATTTATGGTTGTTTTTTTTTCCGCAGTGCTTTTTAAAATGTGTGAATTCCTGATAGGTCAGGTTTAGAATTCATTTTTTTCATTTTATTCAAATAAAATAGCAGATCCTGATAAAAAATTAACTATTGACATCTTTTTTGCTGCAGGTCAAGTACTTCAACTACGAAATTAATGTAAAGCAATGACTCTACCGTTCTTAAATACAATACCTTAATGAAGTACTGCAGTGTCTCATAATCCAAATTTATTCTGTTGCAAGCTTACGTTTTCTTGAATTCTGATTTCTTGTAGTATCAAATCACTTTTTGTTATTTGTAAATTATATAATATGGATTGGTTTGGTTCTGGATTCTCACAAACTTAATTTTCACACTTTTTAGCCACAACGTTTGCATTACTTACATACAGAATCTGAATATAAGCTCAAATTCCAGATCATTAATGTTCAAATTCATATTTTTTACTTAAATAAAACTTGCAAGAAGAAAGGATCTGTGGTTGGATCTCAAAAAGATAGCTTTCATATATGTATTTTGTTTTGCCACCGCTACAGTGCAGCATCTGCCGTACATTAAAAGTTTAAAATCCAAAAAGAGTTGGTTCCAGAAAATTATTGCAAATCTATTTGTTAATAGGAAGAAATCCATTGCTGGATTAAAAAAAAACAGATTTTTCACTTTTCTCATCCCCTGTCATTTGTCCAACTTAAATTATTCCTCCGAAATCGAGCTTAATTCGTTGAAAGCAAAATTTCAAATTCCAATTTTCAAGTATTGAATCAGTTTGATTTATTGTATAAATTATGTAAAAGTGATGTATCTGTTTGTAGATTCCCTAAAACTTTTTTTTCACAAATATTTAGCTGTAAGTACTATAGGTTTAAAGATCTAGTTGATTTTCAGTCTTATCATGATTAGAAAGGAATAGAAATTTGCAAAACCACATTTCCGAAATAAAAGACAGTCTAAAAGTCAGATAACAGTGAGGAGTTATGCAAATAAAAGCTGTCAACATCATCTATAAAATAATATTGATTATGACGAATGTCATTGGGAAATATTGGTACAATGCACCTGTCATATGGCAGGGACATCGAATCAGCTCACTTAGACATCCAAAATATGATGTATTTGGATATGTTTATAGAACTACTTATGTATGTATTTTTTGGGACAACTTGTATTTTGAATGGTAAATTTATTAAGCTGTTTGTATTGATTGTATATTAAAACAATATGAAGAAAAGCATCAAATTATCATAGAAAATGTTGGAAAAAATCATACCTGAAACTTTTATACTAAAAATCAACGCAGAAATAAAATGCAAGATGTTTGAGTTTGAAAGCATGTTTGTATTCTAAGGCATTTTGTATTTTTTGTTCAGTTTCCAAGTTGCTCAACATTCAAGCGTTCAGATTTTGAGTCAGCTTCAATGAATATTCAAAATACAGATAATAACTGTACAAGAGGGAGGAAGGGGGGGTAGATTTTTAGATAAATTTTCTTAGATACAAATTATGAAGTATAAGTTAAAAGTGAAATTGCCAAAAGTTTACTATTGACAGCTAGTATTTATTTTTTATGATTTATATTTTCCACTCATATTTTTTTCATAGATTTTGAATAAATTAAGTTTTAAATATATATATATATATACAACTCCATATGTCAATTTTGATAGATATAAAATACAACTAGATATGTTGTTTGCCCATGTACGAATAAAGATAGGATCTTATCAGTTGTCCTTTGTAGTGGTCCATGTGTAGTTGCTAAGGTACCATCCAGAGAATTGCCTGGAAATTCATTTATTTCTTCCAAACTTTACTAAAGTCTTGCCAGTTTGACTTTTGGCCTCAGTTCTAAGCTGTGATTAGCCCACCCTGTCAGAATTTCAAGTTGAGTTTTTGTTTATTGTTTACATTTGACAGACTTTATGTTAAATACCATGCTGACTGAGATACACAATACTAGTGGTTAACATCTCAATAAACTCATTTTAGGTGACACTTGAGGCTGGATTTAAATAAGAATTTATTTCATGCATGCTCTAATATGAATCAAATCCAAGACTTACAGGCTAGCAGACTTGTACTCTATAATATCTTCACACTCTGCCATTTTACTATTTGCTTTCAGCGGTTAAAGAAAAAACCCACTAAATTTTGTTGCATAATTTAAAATTAAATTGCTTTGACATATATGTGGTACAAGGCATCAAGATTAACCTTTATATTGTTATTTGAAATTGCATATAATATTTAAATGATTAAAACTGGTTGCTTTTTTTTTCCACATTAATGCTTGCCATTGTAACTCATTTCATTACACATTAACATTTGTTTACACTGTAGCTTTAAAATCTCACTAAATCATATCCATTTTTTTTATTAAATTACCATCGCTGGATTTTGAATGCATTATTGAACTTGAATGAGACTTTCTTCGTTCCATAGAAAGATAATTTACCTATCCATAGTGTTACGAACCTGTGGGGAAAAAAATTTGTCAATAACTTATTTACAATTTTATACGTTTTTACAGCATCCTGT
The DNA here is from genome assembly GCA_021962125.1 of Bulinus truncatus. Taxonomy (NCBI): domain Eukaryota; kingdom Metazoa; phylum Mollusca; class Gastropoda; family Planorbidae; genus Bulinus; species Bulinus truncatus. The sequence goes on along the minus strand of JAGDYQ010000384.1, from coordinate 31,110 downwards.
TATTTTAACTGGCTCGGATTTAGTTGGTTCAGCTCACCATTGGGACCTTGGATATTTGTGTTCCAATTTAGGTTCAGGACAGTATACTGTATATTCATCTACGGATGGAAAGTTTAAGTACTATGATGAAAAGAAATTACCTCAGAATAAAACCTTTGTACCTCCAACCACACAGACTGACATGACATTCCAAGAATTTGCTACTAAATTAAAAAAAAAGGATAATACAGAGCTGTAAGTTGTATTCTGTTGCATGTATCTCATTCATTTTACCAAATAGAAACAACATGGTCATATTATGGTAATTATACAAAGTGGTATGTTTTTTTTTTACAGTAGAATTTAAAATAATCTTTAAGTAAACATCCTGAATATTTTTACAATGAGATAAATTTACCATTAGTCAATATTTTTGAAATTCTTTTGAAAGAGTGAAAAATAGTATGTGGTTGAGATATTTGGCAGTAAATTTATCATGTGTCATGATTAAAAGCTAATATCTTAAAACCTAAGCACATTTTTAAAACCAACTTTTTTCTTCACAGCATTGTAGATTCTTTGTTTATTTTTATTAAACACTTTATAGAGAGGTTTTTAGCCTTTTCTTACAATGCAATAAATGTTGCATGACATTTGACAGAAACACACGTAAGCATGATTACATTTTCAGCCTTTGGAAATTTTCACCCATCCCTAACAAATGAAAACCAATTACAGTGTTTTTAAACAGTAAATAAATCCTTCAAAGAGTCTTGTTATTGAATCTAGCCAACCTGCTTCTAGTAGCTTTAGCTCACTTGAAGATTCTATGCCTACCACAATCTTTTCCAAACTAATGTAAGTTATCCTTATTAAAGAGTGAGGAATTAGTTGCACTATCTTAGACCGTCAAACCTTCAGTCTCATGTTCAACCACACAACCACTTATTTTCTTTATTTTTTTTAAAATGTAATTCTCCTCTTGTATATATTAGTGGTGTATCAATTCAAAATTAGAAAAAAATGTTTTTTTTTTTTTTTTGAGATTGACCCTAGAAAAATTCTGTATTATAGTATGAAAAACTGTATACTTATTTACTAAACCAAATGCTGAACCTAATTGACATCAGGTGAATGAAGTATGTAATATTGTAATGTATTAGCAAAGGAAAAATTACTCATATGAGGGTCATTCCATGTCAACTCAACCAGTGGTGTTCACCCGACCCTCTCAGATCTTCCTGAAATTTTTATGGCTTGTGGTACATTCAAAGTTGAGTGATTCCTGAAAATTTCAGACCATTTGGTCAAAAACTTTCCGAGATATGATTTTTTAAAGTTTTAAGGGTAGTCGCGAGTTCGCGTGACATTTACATTTTCGCGATATTTGAACGTAAATATTTCAAAAACTAAAAGAGGTATCAGGCTGAAATTTTCAGTATTTACTCATTGTTTTATCCTGAGTTGAATGATGTATTTATCTCAAGTGTAGCTTGCATACAGAATGCTCTAAAAAATTCCAAACATTGCACTTCAGACAGAATAGACATAGATTTTGTAGTCTGTCATAGTAGAAGTAGTTATGAGATCTTTAAAAAAGCAGAGTTGTATTATAGTTGTATTAAAGTATTTGTTATTTTGTTTACTGCACTGAGTTCTGTTATATATATATATATATTAGTTCTATAAATTCTGACGTCACATAGAGAAATAAGTTATATCAATAATAAGATAAAAGAAGACAAAGAAATGAGTACTCATGTGACCTATTAACAAAGGCTCCAAAAATCAATCTTAATAAATTGTCATAAATTTTTATGAAAGTAAATTTTTCTTTTAAAATTAAAAAAAAAATTTCATAATTTTTATTTAAATTACATGAAATTTGAACATACAGTGTTATAAAATGAAATAATTAAGAAACCATTGAAAAAATTTTTTTGGACATTTTTGCATTACATTTATTTGCAAGCAAATATTACACAAAAAATTAATTTAAAAGTACTTATTCACTTAGAAACATATCAGAATATATTTGTCAAGTAAAAAAATGAAATTCACAATAAGAAAATCCAGTCCATCAAAGATGTCAGTTCAAACATTCAAAATTACTATGGTCCACGATAGTGTATAAATCATGAAATTTCATGCAGATTTTCACCAAGAAGGCGTAAAGACACCAACATGAAATTTTCACCATAGCTAATACTTGCCAAGGTTAACAAGTGTGCAAAATATGAAAAGTGTAAATTACTGTCCACATGGTCATCTGGGGGTCCCAATGCGTGCAAAACATCATTTCATGTCTTATAGGTTCTTGGCTATACTGGGTCAAATATTGATGAAAACTGTCTGAAGTGCAATGTTTGGAATTTTTTTAGAGCATTCTGTATGCAAGCTACACTTGAGATAAATACATCATTCAACTCAGGATAAAACAATGAGTAAATACTGAAAATTTCAGCCTGATACCTCTTTTAGTTTTTGAAATATTCATGTTCAAATATCGCGAAAATGTAAATGTCACGCGAACTCGCGACTACCTTTAAAACTTTAAAAAATCATATCTCGGAAAGTTTTTGACTAAATGGCCTGAAATTTTCAGGAATCACTCAACTTTGAATGTACCACAAGCCATAAAAATTTCAGGAAGATCTGAGAGGGTCGGGTGAACAATTGTAAAAAAACTGGTTGAGTTGACATGGAATGACCCAAGATTAATTCATTTTTTAATTATTTTTTTTTACCAATAATATATTTTTAAATCTCTGATAGTGCTGTAGTAGGTACTTTACAAACACATTATTCTGTGCTTAGGGTTATTTTTATTTAAAGTTTTCATCGGAATATTGCAAGTACATTTTTTATTTATAATTTAGTTTGCATTTATTGGTGTATTTTGAAGTTTTGTAAATCCGAAATGCCTCTAGAATCATTTTGTTTTTTCAAGGACTTAAAAGATTTTTATGTCACAATGGCTTTTCCGTTAACCTAAAAAGGGGGAGCTAATTAATGTGAGAAAGTTGCAGAATTAACTTCTTACATTTATGTTTTCTTTACAATGCCGCTTGAAGCCAGTGGCAGTCTTTTGTTGATTATTTACAAACCTAATGTGTCTAAACTAAACCAGTAATACACAGAACAGAATTATTTAGTTTTATTCCAGCCATCAAAGTAGAATTTGATTTATTTCTAATGCCATTAAGATGTTAAATTCCTCACTAGGATGCATCTCATGAAATGCTTTCAATCAACTTACAGATACATATTTAAAAGTTCTGATCTCAAATTTGTAGATGCAATAGCTGTCTTATAGCATTTGAACTTAAGTCTTAACATGTACATTTTCTGGGATCCTCTGTCTTTAGAGAAATATGTATAGTACAACCAACTTGATTGCAATATTATCTCAACAATTTAAGATGAGTACTAGTATTTTGTCATTTAGCTAAAAAGCCATTTGGCAGTTTTTAGTCTATAGAATGTTCTCACTCATAATGCAATAAACACCTTAAATTATTTCATGGAGTATATATTAAGTTTCAATTACACTCTCTTAAAAACATTTTATCTTCCTATTTTAAAAAAAATTCCATTTCAACATAGAACGGTTAGTTCTTAAAAATAGAGACAGTAAAATACTAAGTATACTATTTTTTTTATTTACATTACAGCACAACAACATTGTTAGTTTTAGGTATATTTATGTTAGATACAGTTTTATCTTAAAAAAAGTTTTTTTCTTTTGAAAAAAAATACTGAAGCCTTGGTTTAACTGGCTTCATTTCCAGTTTGAAATTCGATGCTGTCCTGACCTTGACTATCATTTAGTAAAACTAAAATTATTTTATCTTTTACCACTTAAATTATTAGTGGCCTAATAATTTTTTAAAATCTTGTGGGGTTTATTGTTGGTTGACAGTTTTTATGTCAGATAAACAACAAACAACCATTTGTTTTGATTCCATGGCAGAAACCTTGTTCTGGTTATTAAGTTGTTTTAATGGTATTAATAGTTTATGTTGTAAATAGTAGAGATATAATAAATAATCTGTAACATTATGATCATGCATTTTCAGTACTAAGCTAACAAATGGCAGAGACAAACTGCATGAATTTATTCACATAAAAAAATCAACTAAGAATTCTTTTAATAACAAGCTTCATTTTGAACATATTCCAGCAGCAACAAATAACATAACATTTGATGTAGTATCTCTGATGATATCTTTCATGGTGAATTGCAACAGATATCCAATAGAGCTGCTACCTCTTTCAATGTGCCTTCATCTTCATTGGGACTAATGCTGATGTTTTACTTCCAAAAAATATATTGTTCATCTCCTCCAGTTTCGTATCAAAAGTTAAAGCTCAGTGTTTACAACTTAATTTCTCCCTTATATCCTATTACATCTGCTTATATGAAATATTTGTTACTGCATTCTGAGCTTGTTAAAATTGATAGTACACTGCATGGTATTGGCTGTGGACCACACCACTATTCTTTATAGGCTGAAGTGTAATATTGAAATTTTATTTGGAAATACAAAAAAAATATTGGTTATTGAAATATTACATTGCATTTTTAGTGCATAATAATACTGAGCACTGTTTCCTCACCTTGTATTATAAATATAAAGTGTTAGAATGATGCTTATTGATTCTAAAGATTTGGATTTTTTTTTCTAGAATGTATCTCCAACAGCCGTTGAATGACACCGTTGGCAAACGTATTGTTATGGATTTCACTAGTTTTAATTGGGGATGGGCAAATGAAACACAGAAGAGAAATCATTGGGGACCTTTGACATCAAATCTGCTCTTAGTTGGAATGGAAGGTAAGTAATATCTGTTCACTGATTGATATCAATGAAGTGTTAAATGATATAATTTAAAAAAAAAATGACAGTGTTCAATGTTTCTCTTTAAAGTATTTTTTTTTTATAGGTGTCATTACACCGGCACATTATGATGAGCAGGAAAATCTATTTGCTCAAATACATGGCTATAAAAGGTTCTTACTTTTTGATCCCAGCCAGTTTGATTGTATGTACCCTTATCCTATATATCATCCACATGATCGTCAGAGCCAAGTAAGATATAGAGTAAAAATATAATTTGGTTCTGTTATATTCTTTTTAATAATTATTATACTGAGACATAGAGTGAAAGTATAATTCATTGGTATCATATAATATAATTGTTACATTCAAACATAGATTAAAATTATAATTCAGTTGTATTATATTTTTAATCATAATTATATCAAGACTTAGAGTAAAAGTATACTATTACACTGGTTCTCAAAGTGGAAGAAATTTAGGTGGGTCACGAAAAAAAATTAATCTATGCATTAAATTAAAGATGCTTTTAAAAAATAATATATTGTAGTTTTTCTTTGCAGGTGGGTCACGAAACCAAATCACGTTGTCACAGTGGGTCGCAAAAACAAAACAGTAGCTGTAGGGGATCGCGAAGTTTATTTGAGAACCATTGTTCTATTTATTCTTTTTAATAATTATTAAAATCCTGTTTTAGAAGTTAACAAGATTTATTTGCTAAATTAGGTGGTTTTAAAACTTTCATTTAAGGTTTTAAAATTGATTTGGTAAATATTAATATCAATTATTGACAATGACCAGTGAATATGTTGACATTTATTATAGTAGAGTGCAGAAAACTCTTGAACTGCTCAAAAAAAAAATTTTAAAGTGACTTTCTTACTACAATTTTCTCAGATGGGAGTGCAGTATTATTGTTAAAGAAATCTTTTACTCTTCACAATTCAGGTTGACTTTGAAAATCCAGACCTTACTAAGTTTCCAAAATTTGCTGATGTGAAAGGTTATGAAGGAATTGTAGGTCCTAGAGATGTTCTTTATCTTCCAATGTACTGGTGAGTACTTGTCAATACTTTGATCAGCTTTTTACATTTTTTTGAAGATGGTCAATTCATTTCAAAACTTAACTTCTAGAATTATGTAGTCTTAAATATACATCATACAAGTACAAATGTACCTAGTGTATTAAAGAAACTCATTTTGCTCATTTTTATTATTTAAGCTAGGATTTAAAAAAAAATGCTTGTGTAAATGTAGATCAATAATCTATTGTAATTATCTTTTGGTAAGTAGTCACAAACCCATAGTGAAGACCTCACAATAAAAACCACATCTTTCAGATTTCCATTTAGTAATTCTTGTTGGTGTCTTAAGATTGAATGCTGAGTTTCAATCTGAGGTAGTCTAGCTGTCGTCTTATCAATTCTTAAATTATATCTAATTCAGTTCAGTGCTCAAAATGGGGATTGCTTCCTATGATTAGTCTGAAGTAATTAGATGATAGTAACTGTATGCTCCTTAGCTGTTCTTTATTTAGAGCCTAGTTTTTAGTCTCCAGTAACTTCATTCAAGTCTAATGCTTTTATTTTTTATGTTTGTTTTTTTTTTGTTACACAGCAGTCTGTCAGCAATGTAAATTAAAACTTACCTACATTTTACTTTATAAAAAGATTCAATATAAATTTTGATAAAATGTGAACACTTTAAATTCTAAAGAAGTATACAAACTTTAATTTGATATCCATGTTGAAAATAAAGAGTTTCAGTTATGAAATATATTTTATCTAATGTATAGGTGGCATCAAGTTGAATCTTTGCAAGGTCATGGAGAAACCATTTCCATAACATTCTGGTATAAGGTTAGTTTGATATAAACATTCATTAAACTTATACTCATCACTTGAATGTGAACTAAAAATCATCAAAAATCTATTGCTGCTCATTAATCAGTAAATCTATAACTGTTTTCTTTTCTTTACAAATTTTCAATAATTGCTTGCCTGAAAAACATTTTTTTATTTGTAATATAATGGATATATATATTTTCTAACAGGCAGCTCCAACAGTTAAGGTTGTTTATCCATTAACGGCTGGACAAAAAGTTGCAATAATGAGAAACATAGAAAAAATGATTGCCGAGGCTTTAAATGACAATGAATCGGTAATGCCTTGTTTGTTTTTTTTACAATTTCATGTTCATTCATATCTCTTCAATTTAATTTAAGAAACACATTCTATTATAAAGTGTGAAAAATTCATTTGCTGGACTGTTGACCTGAAGGTGAAAACTAAAGGAATTTTTAAAGTCATGGTTAAATGATAAAATATTTAGAATACTGGTAGTTTTTTTGTTTGTATTCTGGTAGTTTTTTTTACAAACATCGTGAAGCATATTATCAATCACCATTGAATAGCTTGTCCAACTTTCTTTGTAACTCTGTAAATATCACTAAATTATTTTAAGGAAATTTTCCATCACCTTTTACAGTAACACATTTTGGGAAATAATCTTACTTAACTCTAGCAATTGGATTATCAGAAATAATATAATTAAGCAGTAAATAAAAACTGTTCCAAAGAAAAGTATAATGGTTATAATGCACATATGAACATTGTCTATAATGCACATTAAAAGTTACCCTTACAAACCTAATGTGTCTAAACTAAACCAGCATGTTGTTTTTTTTTAATAGGTTATTGTAAGGACATAGACAGTCATAGATAATTAGACAGACACATTGTTAGATAGTTATATAGATAGACAATTAATTATTGTATTAATGTAGATGTTAGAGGGAATTCCCTGTAGTACGGTGACGCACCTAATGAACGGGTTATTGAACGGGGAAAGAAAAGCGAGAAAAGACACAAACGTTGACGAGGAAAGAGATAGAACATTGTTTTGGTTATTTTTGTTTTGTTTAAAGTTTGAAGAAGGTAGGGGAATTAGGAAGGAACGGAGGAGCTAGGAAGAAGTATTTATTGTATTAAAAGAATGGACAACTGGTATTTATCGTAGAGACATGATTTAATGGTTAATGTTCAATATTGAATAACTAGTTCTTACGATTATTCAATAAAGTGATTTTGGTTAATAACTGGAGGTGTTATGAACTTGTATAAGTTGTGCAATTAAAGAAAGTAATTAGAAAATAAATATATAAAAGAGACCACCGCATCCATACCCTGACAATTTGGTGTCAGAAGTCTAAGACAAATATTAATTGTCTTGTGAACCCATGCAAGTAAGGAAACAGCTAAGATAGAAACTTTGTTATAGTGTTTATCACAACCACAAGAACAACTCATGAATGAAAGCATTATTGCTACTTATTGAGAATCAATCTAAATGGTGACGTGTCAGATATATTGTCTGTGTCCTGCTATTTGACCTGTGGAGAGCATACGGTCTGTCAGTAACAGTACAACCGTCATTATCAGCATCAGTACAGTCGTTATTGTCAGTGTCAGTTCAGCCGTCACTTTCAGCGACAGTCCAAAGTTATTTAAGACCACACCAACCAACATCACAGACCCCAACTAATATAATAAGTAGGAAAAAAAAATAGTTCATCTACTAAGAACGAAATGGAAGAAATAATTGCCACCGGCAAACAATTGGGCCTTACTGATAAGGACTTAACAAAGTATATCGAGAAGCAGTGTGAAAGACAAGAACGAGAGAGGGAGAGATTATTCGAAGCAGAACAAAAGGAAAAAGAGAGACAAGAACGAGAAAAAGAGAGACAAGAACGAGAAAAAGAGAGACAACACCAGGCAGAACAACAGGAAAAGGCCAGAGCCCATGAGCTTGAAATGGAAAAGATAAGAGCCACAAATAAAACTGTTGTACAGCAACTTTCAACACCCCTTCAACAAACCACCACCATTTGATGGTACAACAGACATAGAAAGTTTTTTAATACAATTCGAGTTAGTAATGTCTGTTCAGGAAACGGACACAACAAAATGGCCATCTCATCTTATTTCTCTAATCAAGGGCAAACCTCTCTCTTTGATCCAAACCCTACAACCAGCAGAAATATCGAACTACGAGCTATTAAAGAAAGCGCTAACGAAGATTCTGGGCAAGTCTGAGGATACTTATCGGAGACTTTTTCACACCATTAAACCAGATTGTGATTATGACCCCCGACAGTTTGTAGGTACGGTCAAATCGCATTTAGTAAACTGGCTACAATTATCTGGCATTAATAAAGATGACCCTAAAGAAATCATGGAGTTGCTGGTGGTGGACAAGTTCTTGAGAACATTCAGCCCAGAATTGTTCCAGTTCCTGCAAGAAAGAAAGGTGAGAACAGAGGCAGCACTCATCAGGGAACTCTACACATTTCGTGATGCTCATCCCGATCTCCCAGTCAGCAGGACAGATTCACCACAATATACTGCTGCAATAGCGAGTCAACGCTATAGAAGGCTCAGTGTACCACCCAGACAGCAAAGACCAGAGACCAGGACGTGTTACACATGCGGGAGACCAGGTCACATCGCCCGGCACTGCCATGCTACCTCGCAAACCCAACACACAAATACTGTCTGTCAATCATATACAGGGTGGAGAAATAATCACACCAGTAGACACCGCTCACCACCATCCCCATTACAGGCAAGAAGAAATGAGAGCAGATCCAGACCAACCACCAGACTCAACACGCCAGTCGCCGCTGTATTAAGCCCACGAGGTAAACTCATATTCTTTCCAGCACTGGTCAACAACTGTGTAGCGGAACTACTCAGAGATACAGGGGCAGTCAATCTAGTGGTGAGAAAAAGTTTAGTTTTACCCACACAGTTTCTACCATTCGAGGAAGAAATAACACTCGTAGATGGCTCACGGAAACTTTTCCCGACAGCACAAATTAATATCGACACACCATTTATATCTGGGTCTGTTATGGCAACCGTTATGGATAATCCCGTTGCTGACATCATACTTGGCAACCTACCAGACATCCAAGACTGCACTAAGGAACAAATTCTCCACTGGATCAATGAAAAGGGCATATATAGAAAACCATGTCCAAATGTAAACAGAGAAAGACAGAAAATACCACACACTCCACTGGACCAACATGTTGAAGAGGATATTGACATTGAAGCAGATAAACCCATAGCTCTAATTCAAACGAGGGCTAAAAGATATCAGGAAATCGGTCAAGACGAAGAACAGGGTCAGGAGGTTCCAAATTTCAGTCCGACTCCTGATGAGTTCCGTGTACAACAGATGAATGACGAGTCCATCAAAACATTGTTCAAGATGACAAATGCCAGAGATCCACACCAACCGTACTTTGAATTAAAAAATCAGCTCCTTACAAGAATAATGCCCACAACCGGGGAAAGACAGCTAGTGGTTCCCAAAATTTACAGACTTCCAATCCTACTGCGATGTCATTCACTACCACTCGCCGGTCACATGGCGGTGAGGAAGACACTACAAAGGATAAAACAGCATTTCTATTGGCCCAACATGTCAAAAGATGTATCGACGTTTGTGCAAACATGCGCAACCTGCCAGAGAGTCAACAGTATTAGCTCCAAGCACATAGCACCATTACAGAAAATGGACATTCCAGCATTACCTTTTCAGAAGGTAGCTGTAGACATTATTGGTCCTCTAGCACACCAGTCAGCAAGGGGCCACAGCTATATTCTAACCATGATTGACTTATGTTCCAGATGGGCGGAAGCAGTACCTCTGAGACTTATATCAGCTGAAACAGTGGGTTATGCACTAGTAAAAATATTCTCAACTTATGGATTTCCCCAAACTATCTTATCGGACAGAGGCACTCAGTTTAAAGCTGAAGTCACCGCACAACTAACAAGGTTGTTGGGAATAAGACAAAACTTCACCACTCCATACCATCCCCAATCCAATGGGGCATGTGAACAATTTAACAAGACCCTTAAAAGCATGTTAAACAAGCTCGTCGATAGAGAAAAGCACAACTGGGATAGAACTCTCCCAATGCTGCTATTTGCTTACCGAGAAACCCCACACTCATCAACCGGTTTCTCCCCTTTTGAGCTTCTATTCGGAGACAAACCTTCAAGCCCACTAGCAAATTTCAAGGAATCACTTCTACCAGAAGAAATAAAAATGTCAGCTTACGAAATTGTTACAAATTACCAGACAAGCCATAGTATATGCCTGCCAAGAAGCTACGTTAAATGCAGAGAGAGCGAACCAATACCAACACGACAACAAAAACGAACACCGTCATCTCAGAGATCTCAGTGAGAATGACCATGTTTTAGTGAAACTACCTCATAATACAAAGAGACATCTGACATGGCAGGGACCTTATCGTGTACTACGGAAAGTCACTGAAGTCGATTATGTCATCGACATGAATAAAAAAGAATCTACATTGCATATTAATCTGCTGAGGAAATTTAACACTCCGCCAATAGGGTGTGAACATCTAGTTGCCAGTGTACAGTCTCAAAGCCCAGTTACAGCCGCTATTATCAGCTGCAATGAATTCCCAGACATTGTAATGCCAGCAGCTCCAGCAGATCCAAAAGAATCAGTGAAATATGACAGTAATATGCCACAAGATATTCAAATAAAATTTATGGCAATGATGAACAAGTATGACGATATAATAACTGACGTTCCAGGGAATACTAACCTAATACAACACGAGATAAACCTCACATCTAACACACCAATCAGGCAGAAACCATACACAACCCCGATGCATTACAGGAAGCATGTTGAGGAAGAAATTACAAATCTCTTGAAACTAAAATTAATAGAAACGTCCAACTCACCATATGCAGCGCCAATAGTTTTAGTGAAGAAGAAGTCAGGACAAATGCGCCTTTGTGTTGATTATCGAGGATTAAACAAAGTCACAATAATTGATCCAGAACCATTACCAGACATGGAAGATATATTTATCAATCTAGCCAACGCAAGTATCTTTACCAAGTTAGACTTGAGCAGAGGGTATTGGCAGATCAATCTACACCACTCTGCCACCCATCCCACCCATTATAAACATATTCAGAATTTGAAATAAGTCTAAACTGTTTGCATTAAATTTGCTTTAAAATGAAAACATTATTATGTCTGTAGGTGATTCAGTTTTTAATCGCCCTTAACAAATTTGACACAATGTAATGTTAGAACTATTAATCAAAAGCAGGAAGACATTGAGGTTATTATGTAAATGTTGCATTAAATTGAAGCATGTTTGTGTTGTACGATTAATGACACATGACATTTTTTACAAGCTCACAAAATTTTTTTAATTTTTTATATAGTGTGCTAACAATTTTACTCTATTACTATTCACATTTTTAGAACTCCCAAGTTATTTCCAAAAAAAAATGTGTATTTAATTTTAAAATTCCATATGGACTGTTTTTGAGCAACGTTGTGAATGCCATACTTGATTATTGACTAAATTTTTTCTATTTATTTTTGAGAAACATCGTGAATGTTATACTTTATTATTGACTAAATTTTTTCTAATAATTTTTGAGCAACATCGTGAATGCCATACTTGATTATTGACTTAATTTTTTTCTATTAATTTTTTCCCCAGATGTCACCTTTTATGCAAGCAATGGTTCTAGGAAGATATACATAGTGATTATATCTTACCATTATTAGGTACTTGCGAATTCTACTGGAAGAAACAATATGAGAGACATTTTAAAAAAATGTTTTGAAACATAAACATTTACACATACTTCATATGCAAATAATTTTTATTGAGAACTTAACATTTATTTTAATATTTAAAAAGTGTTACAAAACTATGGAATTTTTTTATATATAAAGCTGAAAAAATACAATACGGTTTAAAATGATTGTAAATATATTTTTTCTTTGTTTTCAATCATTCTAACTTATTTGTAAAATTTGAATGATATCAGCAAATTTTAATAATTATTTTGATAACTTTTCTCTTTAGTGAAATATTTAAAATCAATAAGTTAATAGATTTTTTATATAAATTGCTCTTTTTTTTTAAATTGTGAAATGATTCTTATGATGTAGAATTGTTATTTATAGCTTGTTGTTATCACATTTACTTTGATAAATTATTTATATACATGACTTTGCTTGGAAAATTATTACATTGTGCTGTTATTTATTTTGAAATATATATATAAACATGTTTTATTAACTACAATTAGTTTTTTTTTCCACAATTTTAGTTTGTCTTTGTTAATTAATAGTTCAGGTATAGATATTTATTTTCCTTTTCTTATATATATATAATTTAAATATAGAAACTATTTTCTGCTGAGGTCCTCAATTTTATAACTAATCTGTGATATTTTGAAATAATAGTTATTCAATGATGATATGTATTTTGTTTTAATTACACAATAAATCAGCCAGTGGAGAGATCCTATTTCTTCAAATATAAAATTTCTATCTTTTACTATTCCGTGAAAGTGATGAGTAATTCTATTATAATTCTTTGTGTCGTATCATTTTAAGCTAAGCTATTTATTTACATCTCTCTTTAGGCTTTTACACATCACATAACGTTTACGGTGATTACTGTATTAGTTTAGACCAGGGGCAGACAAACGTTTTAAGCCACTGGCCAGACCAAGAGCAGATCGATGCAGTGTTTCTATATACTAATATAACTTTAAAGGTAAACGTCATTGATAGGAATGAAAAGGCTATTTTTCACACGCTGGCAGTAATTTGCCAATGTCTGGTCTAGACATTGCTTCTTAACATGAACTGAAATTGTACATAAACTATTTTAAAAATTCAAATGACACATAAACAGTTATCTTGACCAGGAATATACTGTTGCAGCCATAATCACTACTTGGATAGTTGTGTAGTTCCCATTTAACTGGCTTTGATGAGATTTATATCTCTGTCATCAATTTCGCTTGTAGCAACCCTTAAATGCAAGTTTTGGCTGCTTCTATAAAAAAATGTATTAAAACATTGAACTGTAAATGTGGTTTATATATGAGACATATCACAGACATGAATTTTCTTGTTTAATCTAAAATCTTAATAGAAAAAAAAAAGACTAATCCATTTACATGTACTCATCATCCAAGAAAGTAATCAATCCTGACTTGAGAGAACTTAATAATTTATTATTTAGTCATGCTGAACTAAACATGGAAACATTCTTTAACCACTCAATGTCTACACGCCGATGATCCCCAGTATTATAAAATAAATATTATTTTGTAAAGAAAATAAAAAAAGTAAGTTTAACTTTATGTTTGTTGTTTAAAGTCCACAGTGATTTAAAATCAAACTAACATATTAATATGTTGCTTGAAATATAAAAAAAACAAAAATAAAATGATAGGCCTAATAGATTTTGTTGTTTTTTAAATTTCTGTTTCATAATGACATTAATCACTAGTTAAATAAATTGTTGATTTTTTTCATGGGATAAATTTGTGATAATAAATTGTATTTACATTGCTTTTTTTGAGTTGATAAATAACATGCAGAATTTTTACTTTTAGATGAACATAATAAATTTATGGTAAAAATTTTTAAAAATCTACTATATTGGTCGTTACTTATTTATAGTACGATTACTTTATTTTTGTGCGTAATCAATTTTAAATTTATTTATTAAGCATCAAGAAATTAACTGAAGGAAGTTAACTTTTCACTCCAGAATAAAATTCAAGAGTTCAGCTGAAAGACTATTACACATATACAATGAATAAAAAGAATGAGTTTTAGTTTTATGAAAAGCTTTCATTTACAGATTTAAGTAGAAATATCTTGTAACCCCTTACCATCCTAATCTAAATTAAATCTTCACAAAAAATATTCATACACATGAAATTTCTAAAAAAAGATATAAAAACCATAATTACTATTTTATCTATATTTTTCACAACCTGTGAAACTATAACTTAAAATGTTGGCACTGTCCAATAAATGTGCACAATCCATTCAGTATTAAACTTGATGGTCTATCACAGGTGAAAAGCTGATCAATGTAATTAAATAATGTGTGTTAATGTCATTTGTTTACTATGTGTGGAAAACACTAAACAGATTTAAGAAACAAAATAGTAGATGTATCTTAAAATCAACGCAATATGTTAAGTATAACTACTATTAGATAAATGGTTTGGTTGAGCTGTTTGGTGCTACAAACAATATTTCAATATATAAAGCATAAAAGTAGTGTAACTTCATTTAGGCCTACACTTGTCATGGGGATAAACAAAGCTCACAGTGTGAATGGCATCTTTAAAATATACTGCCATTTGCTAAGCAAACCTTAGATTAAATTAAATTTTCTTTTTAAATAAGTGACTTGGATAATGTGACAAAAATTGTGGGTCAATTCTAAAAATTGCGATTCCTGTTTTACAGTCATCGTTGTGCGGTGTAGAACGCTCGACTGTCGACCTACGAGTCCTGGGTTCGAACCCATCTTAAATGGGTACCTGATTTAAGTTAGGGAAGTAAAGGCGGCTAAGCTTTGTGCTAACCACACAATCCATTTTAAATGCTGAGGTTACTGAAACAGATGAATTCTACACTTCATCTGTCCCGATGAGTCCTTAAGGAACTTTTAAAAAATAAATTCTTCAGTTTAACTAACAAAGAAATAAGTGGTGGTGCTGGACTCAACTAGTAAAATAAGAATTATGCCATTAAGAATATGAGTTATTGTGTAAATAATATAGCACATATAAATCAACTGAACTCCATCTTTCAACTATTTTCCATGCGAAATGGAATTTTTTTTTTTATGTAATTCAGTTCATTTTGATTACATTTTAAATTATTATGGGCTTTGATTGCATAGTGATTTCCTGTTAATGGTAATTTAGGTAATGGGCTGACATAGAGACAAAGCACTGGATTTTTTTCTTAGTTTAATCAATCCTTAATAAACAGGAAAAAGTGTCTGGTTATTGTGTAAAACCTGGCAATCATGTCTTGGCTTATCTGACCCATAAGGTTTTTGTTTTAATGGGGACGACTATTTAATAAAATTCTTTCTCATGAAATAGGTTGATATTTTTTAAATATTAATTTTAGAGTACATTAAATTAGAAAGGTGTCTTTTTTTAAAAATAAAAGAAACAAAAAAGAATTCAAGCCCTGGTTTTTACAGCTTGAAAGATGAATATAACAAGAAATTTTTGATAATAAAATAGTTTTTTTATTTTCCTTTCAAATTCAACATTCATTATCAAACAAATTTTAAAATGTGAAATTCCACTTGTGTACTATTTATTAACTAAAATAAATTACATTTTAATATTGTGTAATGCATTACATGAGCTCTGGCAACTAGATAAATCCATCATGATTTGTCATAATAAAATCTCATTAAAAACTGAGTTTAAATCTTATCATTGAAAAAAAAAAACCAAATTAAACATTTATCAAAGGAATGTGGTTGTAAATACATATAAACTGTACATTTATTTGCATTGTAAAAATGCTAAAAAGCACAAATTAAAATTAGCATACTCTTCAAAATATGATTTATTAAATATGAATTATATAATGAAAACAGTAACATAAAATTGTTATGCATTTCGATGTTGATTCTGTTATTAAAAAAAAGTGAATAAGCCCAAAATGTCTTTTTTCATTTGATTTGATTATTAACCAAATTTAGACTAGACTCTCACCTGTCCAGCTTGCAATCATCCAAGTTTAATTCTCTATAATTATTTGAAGAATTTACAGTTGTTAGGATTAAAAACTAAATTTGACTAACTCAGTGCTAAAAAACTGCATCAGCCATACAGTTATAAGGTACCATATTTTATAATCCAGTTAAAAGATGTTACATTTTTATTTTATGGTTGTGTTTTAGGTGAAATTTGCTTACTTTGCATACACCATTATTCTTGCACCAAGAGAGAAACACATAAAATTTACAACCACATTTGAATTGTTCCTACCATTCACTGATTTTGCATTGGACTTGAAATCCTCAAATTGAATATGCTTTTTCGTCAGCAAGACCTACAATTCTTCAAACAGTGTCTTTTATTTTGATGTTCACTTGTTTGATCATAGTCCATCCCCTTCCATGATGTAAGATGATAATTTTCTTTAAAATAAATTTCTTAAAAATTAAAAAAAGATAATCTTCAGATATTGCCTGACACATTGGATTTGACTTTGGATATCTATGCTTGAGTGGAAATCCGTTGCAAAATAAAAAGCAATGGATACACTGTGCCATGGTGCGCCAGACACTTTGGTCAATGATTTGTTCCACACCTGACCAAATATTCCTTTTCATAATCCAGGTTTAAAAGGGAGATATTGGTTAAACTATAAGACATTCTCCAACCAGAGGCATACCTTGGGTGGGGGGGGGTCAAAAGTCCCCCCGGGCCCCAGCTTGAGGGGGGCAACCATTTTTACAAATATTAAGTACATTATTTCATGTAAAAATGCAGGGCCCCCCAAAAGAGGTCAAGCCCCCCCCTGGGCCCCAAATCTCTAGGTCCAGCACTGTGTCCATAAACTGTTCTATGATAAAACAAATTAGTTTCACCATCACTATGCTAATCAAAGTAAATGGAGCTAAACTAATGAATGGGAGTGAAGTTTGTATTATATATTCGCCAGTAATTTGCAACAGATATTGTCCAACACACTAGATAATTACAACTTGGTCACTTTTAATTGGGGAGAGAGGGGGGAGAATGAATATTCAGTCGGACATATATTAAAACAATACTTTACATATTTAACTTTATATGTGTCATCGTGTGAGTTTGCTCTTTATAGTTTGTGTATTCTTTACACCTACCATTGATAGTATTAATAAAAATATGGCACCTTATAACAGTATTGCCTACATGGTTTTAAAATTAATGATTTAACAATTGTTTTGTTTATTTTAAATTAATGTTTGTTTATTCTGTAAAATGTCAATTACTTTATGTTTCCTATAATTATGTTAGTTATAATAAATTTAATTTACATGTTCACAACATATATTATTTTTATTTTAAAATTTTCTTCTGCCATAAATATTTTGAACATAATGTGCAGAACACTAAAATACTGGCTGTACAATGGGTCAGAAAGTATTAATAACAAAAATTTGGGTATAAAATATTGTTTTTAATGGTATAGGTTGGACCATTTGGACCCCTTTAGAAGGGTAGAAAAATTAAATGAATAATGTGTCAAATGATTTATCGTTAAGATTTTTAAAAAGCTACAATAACAGAAATTAAAGCAAAAACTTAACATACATCACTAATGTAACAGCTAACAAAAAAGATATACATGTAAATGGAAACAAAAGCAGGCACTTTCAATTGAAAACTACACATGAAATATAGCTACAGATATGTATGGGGTTTTAAAAACCAAGCTTAAGGCCATGTTTACCAATGTTAGTACCTATTCTATATAACCCATTTATAAAAAATCGATTTTTTTTTTGCCCGATTACATTAGTTTAACATGTCCTGAATACATTTCAAAAGGTTTTAAATTTAATATTTAACTATAACTATTTTTAAAAAATAATTAAAGATACCCCACTACAACATCGATATTGGGTAATTTTACAAAAATTGTCGTTTATTTTGCTTAGTTACATATATTTTTTCTAAAAGAATAGCTGCACATCTGGTATCGATAAATAGCTCTTTCCAAATACTTTCGTTTACTATTTACAACTTTTTAGAAAATCCGTAAGTTATTTTTTGACAATGCATTCTCCCTCTTGAGTCGAAAGATTCAAACTGTGCTTTCATTGACAGGAATTTATATAATTTGTGTTTTCTGAACAGTTTTCTTCTCTCAACGGATGAGTATTGTTATTTAAACAATAGAGCTATATATTAACTCATTAATTTGTATAGTTTAATTAGTGTAATACTTATTATTTATTTTACATTATTTTTTTTCTGTACTCGTATATTACCAACACGGTCTTTTTGGTATAGTAACCTATTTTCGATAAAGACGCTAACAATATTTGTGATTTTTTTTAAGACGTCTATACTAGTTTTTTAAATAAAACTATAAATCTAGCAACCGTTTGAATACTTAATTCGTTGTGTTTTTATGTTGATTTATTGATATAGTAATTTTCTTTTATTATTTTCAACAAGAAAAGGCTTGTCACTAAAAGGTTTGTAATTTTTTTCTTATCCTGTTTTCTCATTAACTTATTGATACATTTTTAATAACCTTAAAAAAAAGCTTCAATTTTTATTTAACATTCAGTAAATCAATAAAGTTCTAAGTTTCAGAATGAAGCAACAAACTGCAGCTGCACGTAAGGGTAAAAAAGGCAGACTCGCTCATCTTAGACGGTTGGCTGAGGCCAGAAAATTGAACAAAGGTGTCAAAGACAGTGTTGGTCAATCATCAGAGGAACTTCCTTTACCATCAACATCAGCAGCAGTTGATGCTACCAGTAATGTTTCATCATCAGTTTGTGAGACATCGCAAGAAAAAGAAACTTCTTTTTCTGCTTCACGTAGAAAATTGCACTTGTTTACAGATAGTGAACCAAACAGTCAACAGAGACTTCCTACAACTATTTGTGAACTCGACTGCTTTTCTGCCTTATTGGAAGGTGTCGCCTGCAAAACGTGTGGTGAGCCAGGGCTTGTTTTAAATGAAGGAAAAGGCAGCAAGTCTTTTTCCATTCATTTGCAGCTGTGGTGCCCAACTTGCGAGGCAAATATTGGTGAGACTTACACTTATTCTCGATCTTCACAGTTTCACCAGTTCAACAGGCAAGTTGTTGCATCGAGTGTCAATCTTACTACACGAAAGCTGTAAGAAGCTGCAACACCAACACAGAAGCTATGAGAACAGCTATCTACACTGGACTGATGCATTCGGCATCCACCAACGACGAGCCTCAGCATAACTTTTGCCCGGACGGTGAAGATTCTTGGTGCTGGTACAAGAAAGACATTGCAAAAGGTGTGAGCAGACCAATGCGACCAGATGGCCAACAGTCTACATATTTGAATAAAGACGTAGCCAAGCATGTGAAGGAAGTATATGACAGGTTGACAGATAAAGGACTCCTTAAACGCTGTCTACTAGGAAAGACCCAGAATCCTAACGAGTCACTGCACAGCGTCATATGGTCTCGCTGTCCCAAGCACCTGTGGTCTGGATACAAGAGAGTTTTCATGGCAGTAACATTAGCTGTAGGGGAGTTTAATATGGGCTCAAATGGATTGCTGGAGTTTTTGAAAGCTTCTAGGTGTAATGTCAATCAGACTTCAGTGAATTTAGGAAGAAGGAGAAATAAAAGAAGGTTGAAGTCGGCTGATGAAGCGGAGAAAGTTGTTCAGAAAAAGAAAAGGGAGGCTCGTCGTCTGAATGCTTCAAGAAATCAACAGGACATGGAAGAGAAGGAAGGTGGACCATCTTACAGTGCTGGCCAATGTTAATTAATATATATATACTGTAAAAATTTTTTTTTTTTTTAAATTTTTGTTCAGCTCTTCAATGATGTTTTTTTTTTAATAATTCTTGTTTGTAAATGTATTTTTTTAAAATTTGTTTAATAAGATATTGAAATGTTTTGTACATATTCTGAAAGATTTTTGATTGACGATCAATAAACTGTAAATAGAATTGCAATATCTCTATTCTGTCAAAAGTTATGATATTTTTAATTATATTTTTCCATTTTTCTCAGGATTACCGTTTTGTTAGAATTTTTTCACGAAAAATTAGATTGTTGAAAAACGGTTAACCCAAATTTTACCGAATTTTCCATAATTATTCTTTGACATATTATCTATGATTTGATGCCACATTATTATCAAATATTGAGTAGTTTTAATTTTGTTGTTGGAAAAGTATCCCACCCCCCTCTTTTTTCTTCGATCTTCTAGATATTGGGTAGGTTTTTTAACATAGCTTTTTTATTTTTTAATATATTTACTTCTTATTTTATCCAATCATAGATTAATAGTTGCTGATTGATGGAAATTAAATTTTTTCTTTTATCTTCAAGTTGTTAGTGCTACTCTTGTTAGCGATAAATGTTTTTTTTGTTACAAAGATGGCCGTCAAACACAAAATTTTTTTTTTTTTTAAATTTCTTATATTTTTTTACTTTTTTATATCAGTTGTTATCCACCCATAATAAAAAAATGTGCATATCTTCTCTAAATTTTGATTTTATCCATAGTATGGTATGGTGGCCTTAACTAATATAATTAAGTAAACATGATAACATGTATACAGCAGTTAAACAAATTGAAAATAACAATCATAGTTAACAACAGACAGTTTTTTTTTCTTCAAAACAATAGATTTTAGACATGTTATTTGTTATGTATGGTTTGTTAAACAGAAACACATTTGACTATTTCCACTCAAATATTATGAAATTTTTTTCTTCTATTAATTTTTAAAAATAATAGAATTTAAACTCTGTATGATTAAGGTTTAAACCAAACTATTTAAAAGATTAAAGTTCCACTTTATTGAAAGCATATTGTCTAACTAAATCTAGAATATCTTCATTTTGAAGATAAATAAATTGCTGATATCAAATATCATTTATTTTACAATAGAAGATAATCAAAATGCTTATAAAATAAAAATTATCATAACTAAAAAAAGATTTTAAGTAAATGTGGATTTACATTAAAAATTTAAGTGATGTATTTTTATAAATTGAGATTGATTCTTTGTGATCCTAACCATTAACTATTTAAGAGTTCAAAGATAATAAGGTATTTTGAGAGTCAAGGAACCTAAGTGATAAATTAAGTTTTAATCCTTATGCTGTTTAGTATTGCGGACAGATATTTTACCTGTTTTAGGTTGTTGGCCAGACCTATATAATAATTGCCAAAACCAAAACAAGCCTATTGCACAAAATGCACAAATGATAAGTATGTATTCTGCATGATTCTTATAAGGTGTTCCACATATTGTATACCATTCAGATCCAGATGGAGGTGGCGTCTTCACACAGTGAAAGTCGAAATAGTCTTCAAAGTAACGTTCAGCACACAAAAACTTGTTCTTCTTCAAGAACTAATAACATTAAAACAAAAAGAATTATTATTCAAATGTGTCTGTGCTTTGAACTCTAATATTATTTAACTATAAATTGATTATAAATGATGCCAAAGATATACTAATTTAAGAAAAAAAAACATTGAAATACACAACAACACAAAATGAACACATATTTAATAAATACTTACATGTCCAAGGGGAGTTTTTACAGTGATGGGAACATCACAAGCTCCAATAGGCTGATGGAAGCCAATGGATTTGATGTTTTCTGGCTTAGCAGTAAACACAAGGAAGATATTAAATCCAAAGTGTAGCAGAACAGTCAAAGTCATCAAATTAAATTTAATCGTGCCTGTTATATAAAAATGTAAACATTTCTTTTCTACAAAAACTACAAATATGAATGGTGTTACAATAATGATAATAAACAAAAACATTCAGTGCAAGAAAACTGAACTTAATAGTAGGGAAGAAATCTAAAAACTACCTCTATAAGTCCTTATAATGTTTTTAAATACAAGATGTTTTAGAAAACTAGTGTGCAATATAAAATCAGAAAAAAACATGGCTAATTGCATGGCGCTATATTATTTCATATCTAAAAAAAATAAATGCCCATAGCATAAAGAAGTATAACTGTAGTATTAAGAGATCTTTTAAAAAAAAAGAAATAAATCGTTCCAAGAAAATGTTCCCAACTCTGAAAACTTCACAAAGAAAGAGAGACACTACATGTCAAAGAATAAAGTGAGCTGAAATCTCCCATGTGCAATACAATCCAAGACATTCTTTTGCAAGACAAGGACCAAATACTGTCCTATCCCTTGTGATTAAGCTTTAATTACGTTTCATGTTATTGCCTTATTTGGTATTGTTCCACCCCAATGATGCAATCACCCCAATGATGCAATCAAAGATGCAATCACCAAAGATGCAATCACCCAGTGATGCAATCACCCCAGTGATGCAATCAATGATGCAATCACCCAGTGATGCAATTACACCAATGATGCAATATGAGGGGGTGATATATCCTATAAATAGGGAAGTTACCACGGTTGAAAAAGGAGACGGAGACACACACACAAGAGAGAGAGACTAGAGACCCATGAAGGGGATACTAGATATAACACGTGGACTAAGTGGACAGTGCAGTCGAGAGTTATAATAGTTATAGACTCGTGTACTGGTTTATAGTGATAGCAGTTACTTGTGATTTATTGCCACATCTCTCATCTAATATTGATCTAAGTATTTATCGTGTGTGATAAAGTATAGAATTATACATGTGTTTTATTGATTCATCTTCTCAAGTGTTTATATTGGATTATCATATTCTCATCTGTATATATCATGCATTAAAAAGTTCAGTTAATTCTTTTACAATACAAGGAGTTGTGTCGTCTGATTTAATAAGAGTACTAGTGGGATACAAAGAAAGAAATGGTAACAAATCTGATTCTAAGAAGTGGAAAATTGCAGATGTGATTATTTATACAGAACAGAAATGCATAACCATTCGAAAAGACACAGATGACAACACATCTAATATAAATTATAAAAATTCAATGGGAAGTAAAAACAGACTAGGACAAAACAAAGACTATGACTGATATTCAAGTTTATGAAATGACTGAAGGAAAAGTTCAACTAATTAATAACAAAATCATATCATAGACGACTAAAATACCAATCAAAAGAGGTATGCTGATACATCATAAAGACCAAAGTTTATTTTTTCAAGTTATTTTCATTTGGATAGAAGCTAGAGAGCTGCACAGGGTTTGCAGAAACTGCTGGTAATCAGCAGGGTTGGATAAAATATTTAAGGGAAAACTACAAGGCATGGGTTTGGTTTAAACGGGAGTCACATAGGGAAGGAAAATATTTTTTTTATACATTCAAACCTTTTTTTAAAAATAAAACCTATTATGGTGTGTGTATTCAGTACAGTTTCTAGAGGACAATAGAATGTTTATTAGTATAAATTAGTATACAAACTAGGAAACAGGAAGTTCAGTTAGGGGACATGGGATTTTTAAGAGGGGATAGACTCTCGTTGTTCAGAGAGCATGACATTTGATACTGAGTTTTTTAATACTGACCTGATGAAAATTACCTGGACAGTAGAGTTAATTGAATAGGGCATGTCACATAAGGGGAGGGGGGTGAAGGGAAGCATTGTGCACAGCTAATGTAGATGGGTACATTGGCAGTTAATGGGATAAGAGAGGGAAAAGTTTAAGAAAAACACAAAAGTAAGGGAAGACATTAACCAGTTTTAAACTGTTAGCACTTTGAAAATGACATCTGGAATTCGAGTATTGGGGGAAGTTCATGGAGAAACGATTCAGTAAGTTTGGTTAAGTTTGAGTGTAGGTGAAGATTTATGAAGAAAGGTGCATAATGAGTAGACTAGGACTTGCAGGTCGTAGTTTGCCAATAGCTGGAGTAGACGCATTAAACTACATAAATTGTCTAAGGATGTATATTGAGTTCTTGTTAAAAAGGCTATGTTTATTTCAGCCTTGATAGGTGGGGATGGAACAGATGGGGACAGGTGGAAATAGTTTCTACTATTAAAGATGGGTGTGGTTTTAAATTATGTGCAGCTCTCTAATAGCAGACCTAAAATGTTAAGGCCAACAGGCCACAAAATCACAACCAGTGAACCATGGATTTATCAGGAGTTTTTAAAAAATATTTTTGTCCATTGTAAAATCAGATTATGTGTTTGCTTTCTTACATATATGCACAGGAAATTCAGCTAATATTAAAAAAAAAAGGTAATTTCTCACCAGGTTTTGATAATCTTGCATTTTCAAAAGGATTTCTATCAGCACTCCATACAATTAAAATGTAAATTGACAAGAAGAGTAGTACGCAAAGCTCTGAATGAATGCCATACACATCATGTAGTGGGTGATATACAGGAATAAATTGCAATACACCTTGTGGCATGGAACATAATCCAGTAATCAGTACAATTAAACTCTCACAAATGAATCTGAAATAAAAATAGTCACATGTTGAGTCATTACTAGATGTATCAAAATAAAAGAGAGCATTGAGGTTTAATTAGCTTCAGCTATAACTTATTAAACTAGCAAGATCATCATATCCTAACAGACAAAGCTTTTATGTTTTATAAGGTGACACATCTGTAAGTTGTTGAAAATTTATAAATATGCTTATAATTATAAAAAATGAAATCAATAAAATCTGACAGTAGAAATAATGAAAACATAGTTATGTGATTTTAGAAATATACTTATGCACATGTTTACTAAGTTATTTATCAGGATGAAGTTTTAGTTTAAAAACATTTTTACTATAAAACACTATAAATAAATAACTCAATCACCAACCCTAGGCTTTGAAACTTTTGTCCAGACTTGCACATAAGTCTGCGAAGTCCAAAGAAGATAAAAGCAAAGGAAGCAGCAAAAGATGCATGAAAATAATAAGAAGTCCAGGGCACATTATAATGGCGATCATAAATGTTGGGGTCATCGTCATGCCATGTCCACCAAAGATTTTTTATTCCAACAATGTCAAAGGGAATATCGAGCAGCACAACTGTTAAACCGACTACGAATAAAAACAATAAACAAAATTATTAAATAATGCAGAAACTGAAGCTAAGCCTGAGATATAACTTTTTTAAATTACATTTTGGAATCATTAATCATAAAAAAAAGTAACCTGTGCAAAAGGAATATTGTTTTCATAATATCTAATACTTTTGCTATATAGTTTAACTGATACAACAAGTAAAAAAATGAGGAACTATAAAGGTTAAAATTTAATCCATAAAACTAACAACAATAATGACTTACCTGCACAAGGTTCTGCCCACCAGCGAAGATTCATATGGGAAACAGCAACCACTGCCACATATATGAAGACTGGATCTACAAAAATAGTTTTATTTTTTAAAATACATTTATAACAAATTGGATGAATTATTTATTTAAGAGTTTCCATGAGAGCTAATAGAAGGGATTGTGTGGTTAGCACATGCCCAGCCACTTTTACTCCCCAAATTAAGTCAGGTACCCATTTAAAGATGGGTGGACTTGTGGGATGACTTTGAAACACATTTAACCTGGAAAAATTCCCATGGTTCTCACCGAGGATTGAACCCAGGACTCTCAGGTCGACAGTCGAGTATCTACACCACTCGGCCATCTGTTCCACAATGCAGGGGCTAATTGCAAGATAAATAGTACAGAAAAGTTCTAACATTTTTTTTTTAAGCTGACCAGTACAGAAATAATATGATAAACATCAACTATAGCCTGTATTTGAAATGGAATCCTCAAGGAAAAAGAAAGAGAGGCCGACCGAGAAACACCTGGAGGCAAGACCTTGAAGCCGACATCACTAGGACGGGGTTCAGCTGGAAGTAGCTGGAGAGGATGGCTCAGGAAAGAAGTCGCTGGAGATCTTTAGTTGGTGGCCCATACTCCGATAGGAGTGACGGGCAATGATGATGATGATAGCCTCTATCAGATGAAACAGATAATTTTATTTTTTCATCACATTTTACATTCTGAATACTTTCACTGGATTATAAAGGGAATAAGATTTACATCAAAAGTGAGATCAATCATAAAATTAATTCCACAACAACAATCTTAAAAGATTTTTACTGTAAGCATATTTCATTTTTTTTCATAACATGAACTTGCCCTCTCACTTTTATACAAATTCTCCAGAAATGGGGATGAAGATGCATGAAGCAAAATAATCATAGGTTGATACATCACAATATTGACTGATCAACTTATTTTATACAGCACAATAAAAAATAACAACAGATGTTTATAGTCAAATAAAGTTTAGAAATACAATGTATGTGAGCAAAGTACAGAAATTTTCAAGCAAGTTTCAATATTTATTGTCATTTAAATACTTACATAAAAAAACGATGTGTAAAGGAAGACGCTGGCCCAAAAGCATAACCATTGACTGAGCATGCCAAAAATTGTCAATATCAGGAATGAAATAGCTGACAGATTCCACAGTCAGACCATGGGCAACAGTTGCCAGCCAGAGCCAGCGATATCGACCACCATTATGCATTGCTGTTATAAATTTTTAAAAAAATCATTATTTGATTATTTTTTTTTATAAAAAAGTATATAAATTATACAAAATTCTATTACCATGGCAAAAGGTAAAAAATCCAAGGAGGTAAAACATCAGTTCACAATAGAGATAGGTGGGATGATTTTTCAGAATATCCTGGTAACTTCGAAATTTTATCCACCATTCTATATCCTAAAAAAGCAAAAATAAAATAAAAAATCAGTTATCTAAAGAATAAGTCAGGTCTTAAGAATGCAGTTAATAGGTGATTCAAATCATTAGATTTTAACGTTTCAAATATCTATTGCCAACACTCTGACTTTCTTTAACCTATCCATATTATTTTATTATTTATTAGACAAAAGAAGTATAGGTGATTTTCTATTATTCTAAATATCTAAAAAAAATTTAATGTGTAAGATTTTTTCTGTATAAATTTCAGTGATGGGCAAAAGTTACAAAATTTTAACTAAAATGTAACTAACTTTCAGTTAAACTCTTTTTAAAAAGTTAAATAGAAAGTTAAACTTTTTTTTAAAAGTTTAGTTAAATCATCAGTTTAACTACATTTTTTTTAGTTATAACTAAAAAAGTTTAACTAAAATATTGTAACTAAAAATATTTCATTTCCATTTATTGAATATTTAGGAAAATTTCAAATTATCATGTGAAAATTTTGTCTTTGGCCTTTTTTTATTCATAAAATTTCTTTATTTAACGTCTTTGGATTTTGTATTTCCTTCTACACTTTGGGCGCGTTGTTTCGATCAACCGGTGCACCACAACCGCAATTGTTATGAAACAGTGGGTTTTTTCATGATGTATCAGGATTTTTACAACGACTTGGTTGATTTCAAAATGGCCGACATAATGAACAAATTTTCACACTTAAAACAAAAAGACAAATCTAATTTCTTGTTATAATTTTGTTCAAGTTAGCCGTTGAACTACTTTTTAGTGTTGCGAGTTAAATTTTAACATCTAGAAGGTGTAAAATGTCCAATGTTCTTTTTGATGAATCAGTTTTTCTTAGATATAAATTAAAAAACTAGTTTGAAAGTTGTTATTGTTATAAACCTTTTGAAAATGTTAACATTATAAACAAAATGATTAATGTGAATAATATTGATATTTTCATTAATTTACCCATTTTTTGTTTATTAAACCTTTAAAATTTTCATTAAAAAATATGTTTGTTAAAATTCACTTAAATTAAAAAGTTAGTTCAAAAAAGTTAAGAAAAAATAAAAGTTTTAGTTAAAAGTTAAACTCTTTTGATAAAAAAGTTAGTTAACTGATAGTTTATAACTACTTTTAAAAAAGTTAGTTACAACAATAGTTTAACTATTAATTTCTAGTTACTGCCCATCACTGATACATTTTAAGGGTTATTTTACCTCACACTTAAAATTATTCTTTTATTAATTGCATATACATTTTTTTTTTAATTTTAAATATGAGATTTGCATCAGACTTCTTAACTAAATAATATGACTACATGTTTTATAATAACAAGATGGGAGCTACAAGGAATAATTTTTATGAGAACAATGAAGGTCCTCAATAGCCTGTAAGTTCCAGTAATTACATCAATAAGGGTTTTTTTTTATTAATTAATTAAATAATTTTTTTTATATTAAGGAGGGGGGGGGGGGGAAGGGAGGGGTGGTGAACCCCAACCCCCAGCGGAAAGGTGATGGGGGGAAGAAGAGGGGGGGGGGCGGGGGCCACACACCCCCCTTATGGGAAAAAGATCCTCCACTCTTCTCCCCCCATGGTCTAGGGGAAGGGAACTTTTTTTTTTTTATTAAAAAAAATATAATTTTTTTTATAATAATTATTTAGAGGGAATAGTATATATAAATTGATATTCCTGTCTGCACAGTGCTCATTCAGTAATCTAAAGCTGGTACAATATGTTACAAGATAGAAAATGTTACAACCCTTTTTTGTGGGCTTATCAAGGCTGATATGATCTAGCAAAAGAATTAACTTTTATCACACTGGACAACAAATTACTAATATCAATTTTATCATTGCCTTTTTAGCTTAAATGAATTTCTACATCTAACAATATAATATTTTTTATTTGGAGGATAGAGTAGATTTTCAAATATCCAACCTAAGTTAGCAGAATAACATTCTTGATACTGAAAAAGCTGGATTAGCTGTAGATCTATACATAACAAAAATTAACTACCTTACATATATTTATAAAAAAAACTTTTTAGTACTGAAACTCAATTCAAAATTTTTGTTCATTGTTATTAAAATGTTTATACATTCATTTTATTGCAGATAAATATTGTTTATATATATATATATATATATATATATATATATATATATATATATATAATATTTTCTAATAGACTATTTCTGGGAAATCAAGATGCCATGTGACACCCCCCAATCAGAATCATTTTAACCGTTTTTAATTATTTAAAACTAGAATCTTAAAGAACACAGAAAAAAATAATAATACATAGTTCACAAAAGCATTCAAATACAGTTTAATGTGCAGGTACCACATAGTGCTATATTACTTTTCAGTAAATAGAAAAATAAGCCCCATTATATGAAGGTATACACAAATTAATATAAAGGAAAGCCTTCATTATAAAACTGTATGTAAGCAATATTAGAAAATGTCATTGCAGCGTTTCTTGTACACACATATTCCTAATACATGGAGGTTGCTGATGTTGTTGAACAGTCAGTCACGCAGTGGCAGAGTAATATAGTCCAGAATCATCATAATTTAAAAAATTGGAGTAATATATACATTATTCACAAAGGCATACAAATACAGTAACAATAAGAATCATGAAGTAGTGATTCACCATTTTATATTTGTAAAACTCATGAGATAATATTTGTATAAGTAAGTTATCAGCTTATTAATTCAAGCCATCATTATGCCATGCAAAAAAAGTTATAGTTATAATAATTAGTATACTAGTACAGTCTGCCCAAGACTAGACAGCCTAGTCCTCGTAGTTCAAAATCCAGTCAAACAAAACACTATCTAATATGAATATCTGTTATAATTGAATGTCACATTTATAACATTCAATTCCAAAAAATTTGATGAGAATGACTATGAGTATATTAAGAAAATTGCATATGTAATCCTATGGCCCATAAGTTATAAATAATTTTATTTAGAGCTGCTGTTTGATTAAAATAATAGATAAAAATTAGAACATTACAAATTTTAACGCAGATTTTAATCGATGCAATATAATATACAAACTATTTTATCATTAAACTCTTTCAAATCATTGGCATAATAATTGGCAGTTAAATTTACGGAAGAGGTACAGGGGCGGATTTGGGGGACGGGGGGAGTCCATGGGATTCATTATCACATTTGTGATTTTCTAATGTCATGTTGATTAAGCGCAGCTACCAGGACAATATACACATTTATCTTGAGGACTTGTGGTGCCCCCATAACACTTGGACTTGGTGCCCTAGTCATGTGCCTTGTTTGCCTAATGGTTCATCCAGGCCTGGGTACAGGGCTGAGAACATATGGTAAACATCCACAGCTAACGCGAAAACAATGAAATGAAGGGAAACCATAACAGTAAAATCAACTATGCAATTTTTTTTTTACTTAGAGAACTGAATATTACGAAGATAAAAATGAGTGTACACGGATGTCGAAAGTTTAGGAAACACTGATCGAGACTAATAACTATTAAAAGCCAAAGTCTTTACATTAATTAATGCCGAGTTATCGTTAGCCAAAACAATTGTAATGTTTACATGGCAAGTTAAAAACAACCTTTTCACTGAGATTAGTCAATTTCTGAAGTTTTATTTTCGCTGTATTTATAAAATGATCCATATCAGTAATAGCAGCTGTGGAGTCTTGAGTTAGCAGTCGTATATGTATATGGAGTATAAGAAAAGTAAATAACGCCAGCTGCAAACAAGGGAAACCACTCAATTTTATTTGTATCACTACCACGTTAAATCGTGATAAATTGAGTGGCGAAAGCAAAATAAATTTATTGCTAATAAACTGACTACTGTGCGTGGTGACTGCCTTCATTTAATATGAAGACATTCAATTCATATTTGTAATTCGTTTGAAGGTGCTCGTCCGTGATGAATTACATCAACAACTTAAAATGGGGGGAATCTGAAAAATGTTTATAGTTGTGAACATGTGAAAATGTG